>WAAF01011349.1:344105-398781 GCA_013400475.1 Tricholaema leucomelas | reverse complement strand
ATATATTAAAAAAAAAAAGGTAAAAAAAAAAAAGAAAAAAACAATCGAGGGCATAGATGCAATCATTGGGAAATTTTCATGCACGCTTAATATGTTATTACATATGTTTATATAAAAAACCACATCTATATGTGCTTTCTGGACTGTGATAAGTGATGTTTTATAGCCTGTTGTATAGAAAATGCAAACTATTATCTGCTCTTCAGCCATTTTTGGTAAACTCAATGTTCTAAGTGTTGCTAGGTATAGAGAGTTTTCTGACATCTGGAGCAACAGACATACTTCAGGTTGGGTTTGATTTTTTTTTTGCAGCCATTATAAAATTGTCCAAGATTTCTTCCCCTTTCTATGTTTGTTTTTATTTTTTCCTTTTAATTTCTTTGTTTTTTTAAATCTCTTTTCCTTTTTTAATTTACAGTGTAGTGGTAATACTAAGGGGGATGTGTATGAATGTATATAAGAGTCAGCTAGTTTTTTTCTTACCTGTACAGCCTCTATTCTGTTGCAGTTGAGTTTTAGTAGTTTGTATGAAAGAAGTGGACTAGAAAGCAAAAATATCTCTCTACTGTAATTTGTCTTCTCCTTCCTATCCCCATCTCTTGCTCCTGATATGCATCAATGAAGTTGATCGGAGTGGCCAATTTTCATTAATTAGCTAAACATTTAGTGACTTAAAACTGGCCTTTGGCTTCCAGTCAAAGCTTCACTAGTGGAGAGCATGGTTTGCCTTACAGAAACTTTGTTCTTAAGACATTATGAGAATGAGGAGTTTCTTGAGAATCTTAGGAAGTATCATATAGTGTTTATCTGACATTCAATTAGATGACAGCTACTGTAGCATGGGGTGGTGAAAGATCTAAAACCAAAAGACCTGTTTTAATTTTCCAGGCTGATTCTACTGCAGAATTTTACCCCTTTCTCTAAAAAAAGAAATGAAATTATCTTGAGGTGCACGATGGTATTTTTCAATGGTGGGCATTTTGACATATGAAAAAGAGGTATTTTTAGCTATGTTGGCTGGGTAGCTTTGCAAGGCATCAGAACCAGGCACAGATGAGTTCACCCTGTTTTAAAGCGGCACGTTGCTTTTCTTGCAGATATAAAATATTAATGCCTTTTAGTTAAACATATTAAATATGAAGCTGCAATTTACATGCTAAACTTTGGGGGTTTTGTTGGTTTGGGTTTTGGTTTTTTTATTACTTTTTAAGATTTTTATTTTTCCTAGTATTATTTCATTAGGTTCTCAGCAATAAATCATAGCTTAACGTTTTATTTACACAGAAGTTCAAAGGGAAATCCATTGGACAGGAAGAGGGTAGTTCAACAGAAATCAATCAAATCATTGGAAGGCCTCCTGGGAGGGATATAGATGTTCACACTTTGCAGACAGGAAGGAGGAATTGAAAATCAGCTTTAAACAGCAGGCACAAAACGTTTTGTGGTGTGTTATTCGCTGTAGCTGATGAGAATGGCTGGGAACTGGTACAGCGAGCAAGCTGGGAGACAGAGCACTTTAAAAATAGATGTAGCTGACATGAAAACACCTTTCTTGAAGGTTGCCCACCACACCGAGGTGTGTCATGTTGCCTTTGTCAAGCAGTTTGTAATTTTCATCAGCATTTACACAGCAATGAGAAGGAGGTTCGCAACATGCATCTGATGCTCATCTCCTAGATGCTTCTTCACCTGTGGCACCCACCATTTCTCCCACCTTTGCACGGGAGCTGTACTCAGGGAACAGCAGGGTCAGCAAGGTATCCTAGAGGTCATTGCTGGAAGCAAGAGACTTCAGCTGGAGAGGGGGGAAAGAAGAAGTTGAAAGCCAGGTGGTGTTCAGATTTCAGTGCTTGAAGATAACAGAGAAGGACAAGAGCGATCTGATGACAAGACGTGATGGAATATGGTTTGGGTGAGATGCCATGGTCTTTTCTGCTCGGTATTGATTGCATTAATGAAATAGCATGGGCAGGTCAACTTCCAGGCAGTTTGGTAGATTAATCTTTAACTAAATCCATACATCAAGCGGAAAGAAAAGAAAAGGAAAAAAAAAAAAAAAAAACCAAAAAAAAAAGCAAACAGCAAAACCAAACAAAGGATCTGCTACTACTATAATCAGCAAACACGATGTTAACACTGTTTCTGAAGGTTCTCCTTTTTCCTCTTTAATTTAATAACAAAAGAGAAAGCAAAACAAAACAAAACCCACAAAAGAAATATGGATGTATCAGAAGTGCCAGCAAGTGGATTTAAAATTCCTTTTTGGGTTTGTTGTTTTTTTTTTTTCGTGTGTTGCTGTTTAAAACCCAGCAGCAACAGCAAACAAACAGACATAAACCAACTACCTAACATGCAATTGGATCCTTTCTCTATTATAACCTAATTTGTCTGACTGAGATGGCTTCATTTCTATGACTGTCTTGTGTTGCCTTTTTTAACAAAACACTAAATACCGTGTGAAACTTTCAACCCTAAGACATCAAAGAGAGGCCCAATGCCCCTAACCTTATAGTGCTTTCTGTGATAGATATTTACGATTTTTTTATTTGTTGCAAGGCCAATTTATTCATTTATTGGAAATGCTAAGCAAGTGGAATTTACTGTTTTGTTAATAAAAATGTTTCTTAATACAAACCCTGCCTTGGTTCTTCTCTTGCTCTTAGATCTGGAGTTCCTGTTCATCATAAGGACGAGAGGGAATGGATGGAAGCTTGAGGAAGGCAGATTTAGACTGGAGATTAGGAAGAAAGTCTTGACAGTAAAGATGGTGAGACACCGGAACAGGTTACCCAGGGAAGTTGTGGGTACTGAAGATCATAGAATCATAGAATCAACCAGGTTGGAAGAGACCTCCCAAGATCATCCAGTCCAACCTAGCACCCAGCCCTATCCAGTCAACTAGACTATGGCACTAAATGCCTCATCCAGGCTTTTCTTGAACGCCCCCAGGGACGGTGACTCCACCACCTCCCTGGGCAGCCCATTCCAATGGCAATCACTCTCTCTGGCAACAACTTCCTCCTAACATCCAGCCTATACTTCCCCCAGCACAACTTGAGACTCTGTCCCCTTGTTCTATTGCTGGTTGCCTGGGAGAAGAGACCAACCCCCACCTGGCTACAACCTCCCTTCAAGTAGTTGTAGACAGCAATGGGATGTTTGAGGCCAGGTTGGATGAGGTCTTGAGCAGCCTGGTCTAGTGGGAGGTTGTGATGGTTTGAGTGTTACCCACCTCCCCCTCTTGTGAAAACACCCACGACATGGGGGTTGGAACTAGATGATCTTTAAAGTCTCTTCCAACCCAAACCACTGTATGAATCTATGAAGAGTAAATGGATGTGGAATTTGTATGTAGGAAATAATGCCTCACAGTTCTTTGTACACAGCACAGTGAAAACCTCCTCAAAGTCTTATGTTCCCAGTTAGATAAGTATGAATTCCATTAATGCTTTGTTTGGCTTTGCAGAGAATTACTTCATGACTTCCTGATGATCTGAGGGTTGCAGCACCTCTCCTATGGAGACAGACTGAGAGAGCTGGGGCTCTTCATTCTGCAGAGGAGTAGGCTCCAAGGAGACCTTATGGTGGCCTTCCAATATCTGAAGGAGATCTACAGGAAAGCTGGTGAGGGACTTTTTAGGCTGTTAGGTAAGGATAGGACTGGGAGGAATGGAACAAAACTACACATGAGTAGATTCAGATTAGATGTTAGGAAGAAGTTCTTCACCACGAGGGTGGTGAGACACTGGAGCAGGTTGCCCAGGGAGGTGATGGAAGCCACATCCCCAAAAGTTTTTCAGGCCAGGCTGGATGGGGCTCTGAGCAACCTGGTCTAGTGTGAGGTGTCTCTGCCCATAGCAGAGGGGTTAGAGCTAGGTGATCCTTGAGGTCCCTTCTAGCCCTGACAATTCTATGATTCTACTTAATTGGAAATTTTCTATGTTTTTATTAAAAACCAGAAACAAAAAAAAAAAAAACCAACAATAAATTAAAATTTGATGTTCCATTTCCCCTGTGACTGCAAAAAAGGATTTCCTTCCTCTGCTACCAACTTGTTTTGGTTTGGGTTTGGGTTTTTGGGGTTTTTGTTTGTTTCTTTGCTTTTTTTTTTTCATAGTGGAAAGAAGATGCCAGAAGGTAAGATAATGGGGTGGAAACAGAAAACTGGAGATATTTTCCCTGTCTAGAAGATGGTTTAAAGATGAATGGGAAAATGAATGCATTAAAAATCCTTAAAAGCATTCTTAGATAATAATTGCAACATTTCAGCCAGAGCTAATCCATTACATGAATACTTTCCTGTTTAGCATGGCATTTAAATTCATGGATAACCTCAAGCAAACATCTAATCCTATTGATTTAAGCAAGTGTCTGAAGTTGCCTAAATGTATTGCTGCACAGGGGATGGAGTTAAACTTTTGGGTCTCAAGTCCAAAGAGAATTTAAGTGTGCATCTCCTTTAATCATATTGATGGCTTCTTTGGCTGCAATGGGATTTCTTCATCTGCTTAATTAGGTATAGACTGGAGTAGTTTAGATAACTGAAGTTCAGGAATAGCTGGAGAAAACAGCTCCTGTCTTCAAGTAGTATAATCCAGCAATGCGGACAGTGGCATCAACTGCACCCTCAGCAAGTTTGCTGATGACACCAAGCTGTGTGGTGTGCTGGACTCACTTCAGGGCAGTGATGGCATCCAGAAGGATCTCGACAGGCTTGAAAGTGAGACAATCACAACTTCACAAGATTCAACAAGTCAAAGTGCAAGGTCTAGCATCTGGGTCAGGCCAAGCCCAGGCATAAATCCAGGCTGGGTGCAGAGTGGGTTGAGAGAAGCCTACAAGAAAAAGATTTGGGAGTGTTGGTTGCTGAGAAGTTCCCCAGGAGCCAGCAGTGCCCTCATGCAGCTCAGAAGGCAGCTGTGTCCTGGGCTGCAGCCAGAGGAGTGTGGGCAGCAGGGCAAGAGAGGGGATTCTGCCCTTTGCCCCTGCTCTTCTGAGACTACACCTCCAGTACTGCATCTAGTTCTGGTGTTCCCAGCACAAGGACACAGAGCTGTTGGAGTGAGTCCAAGGAGGGCCACAAAGATGATGCAAGAACTGGAGCACCTTTGCTATGAGAACAGGCTGAAGGAGTTGGGGCTGTTCAGCCTGGAGAAGAGACGCTCTGGGTGGACCTTAGAGCTGCCTTCCAGAACCTGAAGGGAGGCTGGAGAGAGACTTTTCATAAGAGTGTTGAGCAATAGGACAAGGGGGAGTGGTGTGAAGCTGAAGGAGAGCAGGGTTAGACTGGATCTTAGGAAGAAGTTCTTTAGGACAAGGGTGGTGAGACACTGGAACAGGCTGCCCAGGGAAGTTGTGAATGCCTCCTCCCTGAAGATGTTGGAGGGCAGGTTGGATGAGGCCCTGAGCATCTGAATCTAGTTGAGAGGCATCCCTGCCCATGGCAGGGATCTCTGAAATTCCCTTGCAATCTAGGCCACTCTATGAAACCAGTTTAATGTATACATTGAATTGCTTTACACTGAGATTAGTTCTTTCATGTATGTGTGCTTGAATTCTGAACACTTAGTTAAGGAAAATGCCTTGCACATCTCTAAAAGGACTATAACTATAGTGATTTTTGTTCTGCTACAAAACCTCCACATTTAATTACACAGTTTTTAATTCTACACTCTATGTGTTCATTTTTTTCCTTACATCTATACTTGAACCACCTTCCCTTTCACCAAGTAGCAAAAAAACCTTCACAAGATGGAAAAAAAAATGAGAAAATAACCAAACAGCACCGAACACAATTTAGAATACAGGAAACAGAGCACACCTACAGACTGTAAATGACAGCTAGGTTTGTTGATACATCTAATATCTCTCACCATGAGAGTGGTGAGAGGCTGGAATGGGTTGCCCAGAGAAGCGGTTGAGGCCCCATCCCTGGAGGTGTTTAAGGGCAGGCTGGATGAGGCTCTGGCCAGGCTGATCTAGGGTAGGGTGTCCCTGCCCATGGCAGGGGGGTTGGAACTAGATGACCCTTGTGGTCCCTTCCAACCCTGACTGCTTCTATGTTTCTATGATTCTGTGATTAATATGACTTCTTTATAGTTAAAAAAAGAAAGCATTTTGAGCTGGGTATCTAGGTAAGGTTTTTATACCTGTTCTAAAATTTTGCTTCTAAGTTCATTTTAGAGGTGCTTCAAAGTACTGTGCTAGGCTAATCCAGTTTTCTCAGTACAGATTTATTTTGGATGGAGGCTATTTGCTTTATTTTAAAGCACCTACTTTGTTAGAATGCAGAAGTATTTCAGCAGTAAATGTTTCTGTTCCTTATGGGAGTGTTGAGAAAGAAATCTATACTGCATTTAAATCAACTAATGACCTGGGAATGCTCAGATTGCTTGCTTGCCAGCCTCTGATTTGTCTGGATGGTCTGCTCATCCTTTGTGGTTGGTCAGTGCTCTTCCAGGAAACCAGAAGCATTCCCTGCAAGTTAAGATTTGAGCAAGAAATCCCAAGAAAGAAAAATAAAAAAAAAAGTCACTGCTGCAGGTCTGCTCAGTTGTGGGAGGTGCAGGGAGAGGACTTATGCAGTCCTTTGCCTGCTTGCTTTGAAGGCTTCTTCCTGCTCAAGGCTGGAGCACCTCTCCTGTGAAGACAGAATGAAAGAATTGAGGATGTTCAGCCTATGGAAGAGAAGGTTCCAAGGGCACCTTAGAAGCACATTTCCATATCTGAACTGGCCCTACAGGAAAGCTGTGGAGGGACTGTTTAGAAGGGCTTGTGGTGATAGGATAAGAGGCAATGGTTTGAAAGTGGAGCAGGGGAGATTTAGGTTGGACATCAGGAGGAAGTTCTGCACAATGAGAGTGGCAAAATACTGCAAGAGGTTGCCCAGGGATGTGGTTGAGGCCTCATCCCTGGAGACATTTAAGATCAGCCTTAATGTGCCACTGGGCAGCCTGCTGGCTGGAGGTGTCACTGCTGAGTGCAGAGCGGTTGGACAAGATGACCTCTGGGGGTCCCTTTCAACCCAATGCAATCTGTGAAACTGTGTAACAGATTTCAGCTATCAGCTCTGACTCCTGGAAAAGAAAGCATGGCCCATGGCCCCTCACCTGTCACAGCTACTTACTCTCATACAAATATCTTGGTCAAGATGGAAAACCTCATTTTGGGGTGTATTAGAAGAGCTGTAGTTAGTAGGTCAAGAGAGGTTCTGCTCCCCTCTACTCTGCCCTGCTGAGGCCAAATCTGGAATATTGTGTCCAGTTCTGGGCCCCTCCATTCAAGAAGGACCTCAAGGAACTGTGCAGAGCCACAAAAAGTATGAAGTGGGTCATCCTTATGAGCAGAGACTGAGGGAGCTGTGCTGCTTGGAGAGGAGCCTGAGGAGTAACCTTATTCATGTTTATAAAGACACAAATGGTGAGTGCCAAGAGGATGGATCAGGCTCTTCTCCATGATGCCCGGTGACAGGACAAGGGGCAACGGGTGGAAGCTGAGCCATAGGAAGTTTCATGGAGACGTGAGGAATGATTTTTTCACAGTGAAGGTGACAGAACACTGGAACAGGCTGCCCAGGGGGTTGTGGAGTCTCTCTCTGGAAATATTCAAATCCACCTGGATGCATTCCTTTGTGAAGGTGAGCCTGCTCTGGCAGGGGAGTTTGACTGAATGATCTTTCAAGGTGCCTTCCAACCCCTAACATTGTGTGATGCTGTGATTTTCATTTGTTGTTCAGAACAAGGAGATTTCCATGCTATAGCGCTCTTCTGCCAGGGCTGAACTGTGGTAGGCTCAGGTTTTGGAAAGGAAAAAAAAGGTTTGACGTGAGGGGTAGATTTGTTTCTAAGAACGTGGGATCCTCAGTCAGTAAATTGCCTTTAGAGACAGCAATTTCATGCTGGCATACACTTGAGAGGTTTAGAAAGCCAGGCCAGTAATCCTTAACAACATCCTTTTGGTAAAAATAAAGACATTGCCTCGTTTGTCAGCAAGCACAGGAGCTGACAACACGGCTGATCAAAATGTGAACACATTGGTGCGGCTGCAGCAACTAACATGGGGAAATGGAATTTTGGACAGCCAAAAATAACCACTGGCATATTGGCAGAGCTCTTACCAGTGAGTCCAATTACAAGCCAGTTAGCATTTACTGGATGATAAATAGCAAAATGCTTCTATTACTAATAGTTTGGAATGCAGTGGGCTGGCAAAACACGGGCATGCCTGTCACTTTTTTCAGGCACGAGGATCCAGTTGCTGTTAAAGCACCTTCCAGTTGAGGTGGTCTGGACACATTTTACAGAACAGCTGCTGCAAGCCACCCAATCAGCTCTTTCCAGATAGACCTTGCTTCTCCCTTTGAAATTAAAATCCATTTTCTGGGAGAAGTACAAAAGGTTACTCTGTGAGACAAATCAAGCAGCTCCCAAAACACACCGCAGCACAGCCAGTGCCATGTGAAACACAAAACAGACTCTGCGGCTAGGAGCTGGCTGCGTGGCTGCAAGTCTGGGGGTGAATCACAGAGTGTTAGAGGTTGGAAGGGACCTCCAGAGATCAGTCCAACCCTCCTCTGCCAGGGCAGGATCAACTAGGGCAGGTCACCCAGGAACATGCTCAGAGAAGAACATGCTCTGGAGAAGTCTCCACAACCTCTCCGGGCAGCCTGCTCCAGGGTTCTGTCACCTTCGCCATAAAGAATTGTCTCCTTGTGTTGAGGTGGAACCTCCTGTGTTCCATCTTGTACCCATTGTTCCTTGTCCTGTCATTGGGCACCACTGAAAAGAGCCTGGCACCTTTATCTTGACACCTCCCTCCCAGGTATTTATAGACATTGATCAGATCCCTTCTCAGCCTTCTCCTCTCCAGACTAAACAGCCCCAGGTCTCTCAGTCTTTCTTCACAGCAGAGATGTTCAAGTCTCCCAGTCATCATCATAGCTCTTTGTTGGACTCTCTCCAGTAGATCCCTGTCTCTCCTGAATTGAGGAGCCCAGAACTGGATACATTATTGCAGGTGTGATCTCAGCAGGGCACAGAACCTCCCATACTGCTCAGGAAAGCCCATGTCTCTTACATGATGGCTGTACATAGTCCAGACGCTGGCAGCAGACACCTGAGCTTTGTGCTTCCCATGCACAGCAGCAATACCCAGGGGCAGGGTGTTGGATGAGGTGCACAGGGAATCCTTGTACACCAGGACAGACTCAGCTTGTGCTCTGAGGGAGGACTGTGGGGGCAAGAACATCAGGAGGGGTTTATGGTCCCTAATGTTGTCCCTAGAGGGCTGCCCTGGCTTTCACTTCCATAGGCCCTGAGGTCAGTCTCTGTCAAAATGTTGGGTCAGCATGTGGTGTCCCAGGGACATTCCTGAATACAAAGCAAGCAGAGAACAGTGAGCAGCACCCAGCATTCTCTACTGACTGTGACCGTGGCCCTCCAGCCAGTGCTTCAGACAAGGCTGTTGGGATCACAGAATCACCAAGGAAAAGACCTCTAAGATCATTGAATCTAGCCTATGACCTAACACTATGACATCAGCTAAACTATGCCACCAAGTGCCACATCCAGTCTTTCCTTAAACACCTCCAGGGATGGTGACTCCACCACCTCCCTGAGCAGCCCATTCCGGTGCCCAATTGCCGTTTCCATGAGGAAGTGCTTCCTAACATCCAACCTAAACCTCCCCTGGTGCAGCTTCAGGCCATGCCCTCCTGTCCTGTCACTAGAGGCCTGGAAGAAGAGTCTGACCCCCACCTTACTACAGTTTCCTTCAGGTAGTTGCAGAGTACAATGAGGTCCTTGCTGAGTCGCCTCTTCTCCAGGCTGAACAATCTCAGCTCCCTCAGCCTCTCCTCATCAGACTTTCCCCCCCATCCCTTCCCCAGTCTTGTCTCTCTCCTCTGGACCCACTCCAGCACCTCAATATCTTACAGTGAGGGGCCCAGAGCTGCACACAGTGCTCGAGGTGAGGCCTTAGCAGTGACAGTACAGGGCAGAATGACATCCCTAGTGCTGCTGGCCACACTATTCCTGGTACAGGCCAGGATGCCATTGGCCTTCCATGGCAGCTGGGCACACTGCTGGCTCACGTTCAACTGGTTATCACCCAGCACTCCCTCTCTGCCAGGCTGCTCTCCAGACACTCATGCCCGTCTGTAGAGCTGCATGAGGTTATTGTGGCCAAATATGAGCTCCTCTCTGCCAGGCTGCTCTCCAGACACTCATGCCCGTCTGTAGAGCTGCATGAGGTTATTGTGGCCAAATATGAGCTTCATAGAACCACAGAATGCATTGGGTTGGAAGAGACACTGGAAGGTCATCTTGTCCAACCCCTCTGTGGTGAGCAGGGACATCTTTAAATCAATCAGGTTGCTCAGGGCCCCATCAAGTTCGGCCTTGAATGTCTGCAGGAGTGGAGCCTTGCCCATATCTCTGGACAGTCAGTTCCAGAATTTCACTGCCCTCACTGTGAAGAACTTACTCCTTATGTCTAGTTTCTTATAGATCTAGATAGATATCATGTTTTATAGATCTAGATCTAGGTAGATATAATGTTGTATAGATCTAGATAGATCTCATGTTTTATAGATCTAGATCTAGGTAGATATAATGTTGTATAGATGTAGATAGCTATAATGTTTTATAGATCTAGATCTAGGTAGCTATAATGTTGTATAGATCTAGATAGATATAATGTTTTATAGATCTAGGTAGATATAATGTTTTATAGGTCTAGATAGATACAGTGTTTTATAGGTCTAGATCTAGGTAGATATAATGTTTTATAGGTCTAGATCTAGATAGAGATAATGTTTTACAGATCTAGATCTAGGTAGATATAATGTTTTATAGATCTAGATAGATACAATGTTTTATAGGTCTAGATCTAGATAGAGATAATGTTTTATAGATCTAGGTAGATATAATGTTTTATAGGTCTAGCTCTAGGTAGATATAATGTTTTATAGGTCTAGATCTAGATAGATATAATGTTTTAACTCCTACATCTGTGGCAGGACTGAGGCCTTCAGAGCCACCATCCTCAGGCAAGCATGATGATGTTGTGGGAGCTGGTAGGAGGCCCTGAGGAGGGCTGGTTGTGAGGAGCGAAGGCACAAGGGCTGCAGACCCCCAGCTCAGTGTGGCTACAGAGACGGAGGCAAACTCAGTTGCCAGGCTCTCACAAGCAGGCCTGCGTGGGGAACCTGCTGCAGGGCTCACGACTCCATGAAGCTGGAGCAGGTACAGGTTTTCCTTAGCTGTCAAATCCCTTAGAGGTGAAAAGAAGGGATCCTCCGAAAAGTAGTGGCATGAAGAGTTTAGGAATGTAATTTGGAGTTTGTTTAGTGTCACGTTTAGAGTTTTGCTTGCTCGTGCTTCACACCAGAAAGAGGCTGAGGCGAGCCGGGCCTGAGGCGAGAGGCCTGGCTGTGAAAGCTGGAAGCGTGCCGTGGGCACTACAGTGGCCCCACAGCAGTGCACCTATCCCGGATTTTCTGAGGCCAGTTCTCCCTGATATTGTTATCAATGATCTGGGTGGGTGTTGAGTGCACCTTCAGTAAGTTTGCAGGTGACATGAAGCTGGGAGGGAGCAGCGACCTGCTCGAGGGTAGGAGGGATCCACACCGGGACTTAGGCAGGCCGGATCAGTACAGCAAGTCCAGTTGTAGGAGATTCAAGAAGGCCAAGTGCTGGGCCCTGCACTTGGGTCACGACAACCCCATGAACTCTAAAGGCAGAGTGGCTGGAAACTACCCAGCAGAGAAAGACCTGGGGATGCTGATCAAGAGCCAGCTGAAAATGAGCCAAGAAGGCCACCAGCATCCTTGCCTTGATCAGAAATGAAGTGACCAGAAACATCGGGGAAGCAGCTGGCTCCCTGCACTCAGCACTGGTGAGGCTACACCTGAATACTGAGTCCGGTTTTGGGGCCTTCACTACACTAAAGACATTGAGGTGCTGGAGCAGGTTGAGAGAAGGACAACAAAGCTGGTGGAGGGTCTGGAGAACAGGTCTGGTGAGGAGAGGCTGAGGGAACTTGTTTAGCCTGGAGAAGAGGAGGCTGAGGAGACACCTTATTGCTCTCTACAACTACCTGAGAGGAGGCTGGAACCAGGTGGGTGTTGGTCTCTTCTTAGTAACAAGTGATAGGAGGAGGGGCAACAGCTCAGGCTGCAGCTGAGGAGGTTTAGATTAGATATGAAAGGAAACTTGTCTGAAAAGGTTCTCAAACACTAGAAAAGACTCCCCAAGGAGATGGTTGAATCCTTATCCCTGAAGGTGTTTCAGAGAGGCAGAGACGTGGTGCTGAGGGACATGGTTTAGCACCAAACAGTCAAGTTAGATAGCAGTTGGATTTGATGATCTTAAAGGTCTTTTCCAATGAAAGCAATTCCGTGGTTCTGTCTTAAAGATGTGGACTTGAGAACTGGCTGAGAACTGATCCAGCAACATGCTCTGTTAAAGCATAGGGAGAGAGGCAGGCTTCAGATGGTGGAGATGTGAAAACCTTAAGGAAGAAAGTAATGCAAACAGAGGTCCTGCTACTGCCTGCTACTCAGCTTTTCAGACTCACAGGTGGGTTTCGTTCCTTGCTGATCATGCTTGGAGAAGTAGCAGGTTGATTACCTCTGCCTGTCAGCCCTCTTGGCAGACGAGTTGCTGTGCTAGCAAGTGCAGAGCTTGCTGTAGTTACCAAACCCTTCAGGCCACACATCATCTACAAGATCTTACTTTCTATTCAGGCATTGCTGGCAACCAATACAAAGCAAGGAGCCACACAGGTGCAGAATTTCAAGGCCAGAAGCCTTCCTCTCCTCTCTCCTGTGTTTTTACTCACTTCATGTGGTTTACAGGAGAGGGGTCCAAAGCTTGGAAAAAAATATACCTCCATAAATAGAAGAGGAAAATCCAACCAACTTAAAAAAGAACACAAACACACAAGCAGGCTTTGTCTCATGCTGTCCAGCTCCGTTGCTTTTGCTGGGACAGAATTCCAGGCCTGCCATAGGCTGCAAGATGTTAATGGGTTTGAGTCAGACAGCACAGCTGACTGGAATTGGCTGCAGGTGTGGCCTGGCCCAGAAGCATCACAATCAGTTTAAAAGGGGAAGTTTGAGAAGAGCAAAATTTTCCTGCTTGAGTTCTTCCCATTATTGCTTCTCTTCCTGAACTTGAGGGCTGTATTCTGGTTTAATGTGACTACCATACCTTGGCTGAGGTAAGTATAACTCTGCATACTTTGTATTGGGGATTGTTTCATTAAATATGTTTTCATTTCAACCTGTTGGTCTTCTCTCCTTGTCCTGAATTCCCTCCTCTGCTGGAAGGGGAACATCAGGTGACAGGGCAGCTGCTTTAGATTAGCCCTGGACACAGGCTAAATGTAGCCACCAGCAAATTCTCATATAGTAAGCAGAACAATTTCAGGTAATTATTTCATTTAAATCTTGATTTGCTGATGGATGGTGCTGGGGAAAGGCAAGCTTTTGCTTGCCTTTCCTGAAGGCTAAATTTGTTTGGGAGCTCATTTATACCTGTCTGCAGGCTCTTTTTTTAGGGAGGTCTCTCAAAATGCTGATAGCATAAATGTAGCAGTTGTTACCTAGACCAGTTACTTGTCTGTTTTAATCTAAGGAATGATGGCAAGATTTGACCCAAAGTTATGGCTACATCTTCACCAACAAGCATGGCCCAATAAGAGTAAATTCACAGAGCAAAGCAGTTGATACTAAGGCCTTGACTTCCATGTTGTCTTTCAGGATTCTCTTTGACTCAGATGTAGTGTGGTCTCACGGATCAAACAGTGGTTAGGTGGCACAGGGTGCATTTATGGTTCCTCTTATTTGATCTGGAACATGTCCGGTTCTTTCACTCAGAATGCTCTGTGATTCTGAGAATATTAGAGGTTGAAAGGGACCTGCAGAGTTCAACCCCTGCCTGCCAAAAGCAGAAAGTTCATAGAAGTGTAGTAAGTGAGAGCAGCTGGAGCTGCTTCAGAACTGTATTCCTGACTCTAAAGAGAACTTCCTCGTTGAAACACCTTCATTGAGTCACTATACAGCAGTGTGCTTGCAACTGTTAAAACTGGGGTGTTTTTAACATGGAGTACCCAAAAGGAAAATTGCTGGCAGATATTAAGGCCTTCCTGCTATTTTTACAGGATTCTGTGTCTTTGCAATTCTAGTCCTCCTTTTTTTTAACCACTGTCTCTGCTTCCTAGCATCATTTCTATGTTTTTATTTAAAGCTATAGAAAGAATGATTTGACAGTTTCCTTTGAATAAGTTGAGGTAGAAATGCAAGCATTTTGAGATAGGCACTATATGAGGAAGCCATGTTACCAATCATGAGATCAGCAACTAACTTGTAGAAATGTGCTTGTGGAGCTCTAGGTGATGAACTGGAAGAAATGGCTGTGGTAAAGCTGAGCTCGACTGCTGCTCCAAGAGGCAGAGTGCCACTGAACAATGCACCCACCACCACCCTGGGCTTTGGGAAAATCTGCTTCCAGGTTTTGCAATGCAGAAGGGCTCTGGCTAGTAGGTCAAGGGAGGTTCTTCTGCTCTGATGAGGTCACAGCTGGAATATTGTGTTTAGCTCTGGAGGGAACTGCTTGAAAGAGCCCAAGGCAGAGCCATAAAGCCTGGAACAGCTAACTTGTGAGGAAAGGCTGAGGGAGTTGGAGCTTTTTAGCTTGGAGGAGCCTGATGAGTTGATCTCATTCATGTTGATAAAGACATGAAGGGTGGTGAGTGTCAGTAGGATGAAGCCAAAGTCTGCTCAGTGATGCCCAATGATAGATCAAGGGGCATTGGCTGCAAGTTGCAGCAGAGGAAGTTCCATGTGAACATAAGGAGAAATTTTGTCCCTGTGAGGGTGCCAGAGCCCTGGAGCAGGCTGCCCAGAGAGGTTGTGGAATCTCCTTCTCTGGAGACTCTCAAAACCCTTCTGGGTGTGTGACCTGCCCTAGGTGATCCTTCCGTGGCAGGGGGGTTGGACTGGATGATCTTTTGAGGTCTCTTCCAACCCCTAACATTTTGTGATCCCTTTTAACCAGCATTTTGGCAGTCTTCTCTAACCTACTTTTTCCCCATATAAATTCTTTTCTGTAAAGGAATTAATCATAACCAGTGTCCTGATTTAGTCAATATTAAAAATATAAGGAGAAACCATAGGAGACTGGGCTGCATTTCTGAGCTTTCTGCTTCTGGCTTCTGTAGGCAGGAAGGCTGCCACTTCCATGAGAACTGAAACTTCATTGCTGCTTTTAACTACAGATTACACTTCCCTCTAGCATACTGCATGTTATTATGAACATCTCATGGATGTATTCTGAAGAGTCCCTCTTAATTCTTCTAGATTTCTGAGTGGTAGGTATGAAAGACTGGCGATGAAGGCTGGTGATAAAATATTTCTAAGCCTGAATTCTTGTCAAATGACCACATTTGTGCTTAAGTGGCTGCTTAGAAGCTTCAGCTGAGTTCCAAAAATCATCTTGATGTCTATTTTTATTATTACATTTTAGCAGAAGTTCATTGCTAAATATGAAAAGAAACATTCTCTGTTCACATAAGCTTGTTCAGAAATACAGATTCATAGAATGGTTGAGGGCGGAAGGGATCTTAAACATCACCTAGTCCCAACCCCCCTGCTGTAGGCAGGGACACCTCCTACTACACCAGGTTGCTCAAGGCCTCATCCAACCTGGACTTGAACACCCCCAGGGAGGAGGCATCCACACCCTCCCTCCCTGGGCAGCCTATTCTAGAGCTTCTTCACCCTCATACTGAAGAAATTCTTACTAAGAACCAGTCTAACTCTGCTCTCCCTCAGCTTAAAACCATTCCTCCTCATCCTGTCTCTGGACACCCTTATGAAAATACCCTCTGAACCCTTCCGGTGATGAAAGGCAGCTCTAAGGTCCCCCACTCAAAGTCTTCTCTTCTCCAGGCTGCACAACCCCAGCTCCCTCAGCCTGTCCTCATAGCAGAGGTGCTCCACTCCTTGTATCATCTTTGTGGCCTCCTCTGGACTCACTGCAGCAGCTCTGTGCCGCCCTTATGCTGGGAACACCAGAACTGGATGTAGGATTGGAGGCATGGTCTCACCAGAGCAGAGTCAAGGGGAAAATCCCTTCTCCTGCCCTGCTACCCACACTCCTCTGGCTGCAGCCCAGCACACAGCTGCCTTCTGGGCTGCATGAGGGCACTGCTGGCTCATGGGGAGCTTCTCGGCAACCAACACTCCCAAGTCTTTTTCTTATGGACTACTCTCAACCCACTTTGCACCCAGTCTGGATTTGTGCCTGGGGTTGGCCCAACACAGATGCAGGACCTTGCACCTTGATTTCATTGTAATTATGTAGCATCCCAAATAAATCAGTATGTTAGAATATGCTATGGACAGCAGACAGAGAGGAAAGATGTGAGCCTGCAGAGATATCTTGATTGGCTTTTCCTTATTTTGTATTCCAGAGAACCTAACACCAATCTGTTTCCTAAAATGGCTGCCAGGCTGGTGTGGATACACAGCTAACTTCTGCAAAGTCCTTAAGGGCCTTTCATAACTACCTTTTTTAGCTCAGCAGACTGGCGAGATGTGAAAGCCTTGATGCTATAGCAATAAATAATGCAGGGTAACAAAATGGGGACTGTACAAGCAGGACACTTCAATTTTCAGAAGTGTTTTCAGAAATTGGGCAGATGCTATATAAAAGTGGAATAAAAATTCAACAGTGAGACTTTGTGATAAGAGGATGAAACAGCAAAATGATGAAGGTCACCAGCCACAGTAGTTGTAACTGTCTGGGAAAATAAAGAGGAGGAGAAAAGGAGAAGAGCCCAGGAGCTCTGAATACTTCTGATCAACAATGAGGTTTTTGCCTCTGTTGTACCCTTGCTAAGGCCCTCAGTTCTGTAAACATTTGGGGGATGTTTGCAGTGCTCTCAGTTATGAGTGCTAGGATAGGGAGCTAAGACAGCCTAGGATTTGTAGTGGTGTGGCTGTGGTAGCCTCTGAGCTCAGTGTGGATTAGGTGCTTCAGCAGCAGCCTGGCTTCTCCTGCAGCTCTGTGGCACTGCAGATATGCAGCTGCTTGTGCTTCAAGTATAATGGCAGCTTGATACCTCTGAACAAGCTGGTTGCTGAGCCCCAGGCCTGTTTGCCATGCTCCTCAGGAAATCCACCAGGCCTGCCTGCCTACCTCAGCCTGTGGGATATGGTGAGGGGGAGTAAGGGCAGAAATCCTCTGGAAGCAATGACAAAGTACCAACAGTTTCATCGCTATGGGTGATTTTTGGCTCTGCTGTGGAGTGGTCCCAGGGCTCCACTTGAATTTGATTCATGGAGTCTCATCTCTCTTTCAGATGCGTATTGAACACTGTCAGCAGGAGCATCTTCACTGAGCAGCCATATTTCCTTACTACTTGAATTATCATCCACCAGAAATATTTGAAGTGTAGGGAACTGCTTTTGTCACTGCATAAGCTCCTCTTCCTTCTGGGATTCTGGGGGTTTTTGCTGCTGCTGTTGTTTGTTCAGGTTAGTTTTTTGCTGTTGGAGATCTTCAAAACCTGCTGAGACTTGTTCCCTTGTGACCTGCTCTAAGTAGTCCTGTTTTGCAGTGAGGTTGGATTTGATGATCTCTGGAGGTCCTTTCCAACCCCTAGTATACTATGGTTCTTTGATTTCACTTAGAACTGAAGTCTGAACTTTCACATTTCAAGAACAGGAAACTTCATGATAATCCATTGTTTCAGTATATGCAGTAGCAAAGTACAATGGGAACATAAAGAGGATGTTCTTAGTTAACAAAGCTCCAGTGACAACCAAATGTCTGTGTCCACCACTGGGCCCACTACTAAATGTTAAAGCCATCACAGAGGTAGACGCTACTGTGTCAAGTGGGCCAGGATATGTCTTCAGGTTAGCCCATGGTCATATAGATGATGCAACTTCAGAGGAGTTGAGTTGGTTGGATTCCAGCTGTGTTCAGAGGCATTTTATATCAGCATAACTCTGTAGGCTTCATTGCAGTTTTTTGTGGTGATTGTACTAACACGAAACCGAGCCCAGCAGTGTATGTCCATGTCAGTGGGATTTAAAGTTCAGCCCTTCCTTCAACCTTGTGCAATGGAAAAAGCTCTGCTCTCTCGTATTTTTATTCCAGAGGGAACATTAAAGTTCTATTGTTACTGCACTGCAACACAAAGAATGATAGATGTAATCAAAAGGGTCTTTTTGTCCTTTTTTTTTTTAAACCTTATTTAAAAATCAGCAGTTCTGCAGCACTGATTCTTGAAGGTATAGAGCGCTCTTCTGTTACTACAGCAACACGCAGTGCTGACAGTATCAAGGCACAGATCAACTGGGTCCTTCTGCAACACCACAGCAGAACTTAAATGCTCATAGTCTATCTGCTTGGCATGAAATTGGTGGGATTCAAAGGTAAACGGGGTAAGTGCAATATAGGAAAGTGCCTCCTTTTACAAGCAAGCTTCTGTGATGCTTTGCAAATCCTCAAGTCATAGAATCAGCTGCGTAGGAAGAGACCTCCAAGATCATCCAGTCCAACCTAGCACCCAGCCCTATCCAGTCAACCAGACCATGGCACTAAGTGCCTCATCCAGGCTTTGTTTTAACACCTCCAGGGACGGCAACTCCACCACCTCCCTGGGCAGCCCATTCCAATGCCAATCACTCTCTCTGGGAAGAACTTCCTCCTAACATCCAGCTTATACCTCCTCCAGCACAACTCGAGACTGTGTCCCCTTGTTCTGCTGCTGGTTGCCTGGGAGAAGAGACCAACCTCCACCTGGCTACAGCCTTCCTTCAGATATTTCAAAGTCAAGTCAAAATAAGTGAGGATGTCTACCAAATCTGCAGCAATTAAATCAGGCCTCCTGGGTTGTGGATTTTAGTTGGTTGTTTTCCATTGTTCTGCAAAGGTTTGTCCCTACCTGGAGGTGTTCAGTGCCAAGTTGGATAAGGCCTTGAACAACTTGATCTAGTGGAAAGTGTCCCTGCTCATGTTGTGGGGGGGTTGGAACTGGTCCCTCCAAAGTATTCTGTGAACCTCTCATTTAGGAACTGAGATGTCTAAGGCAGAGATAGCAGGTAACTATTTTTGCAGTATAGGAAGGGCCATGCCTAAGTGAAGGAGAGGCCTTTCTCAATGGTCTTTACATGAGAAGAATAGCATGAACGTCCTCTTTGTGGATCTGCTGCTTCCTGCTGAAGCAGACCTGCTTTACTTTGCTTTACTTTTTCCCCCCTCTGCTTCCTTTGGGGGTCTGTGTAGATGACACAAGGTATATTGAGAATGAGGGCAGTCTCACCTTCCTCTTTCCTCCCCACCCTTCACTTCTCCTTCCTCTATGAAAGAGACAAAAATCTCTCTTCTTTCTGAGGCAGCCTCAGAATAAATACAGGATTTGTGTTATTTCAAACTCTGAGCCCACACAGACACCTTAATGCAGTTCAGCTTTCAAAAGCACGCAGTGATGTGAGCCATTATGTGCTGAGCTCTTTTGAAAAATCTGACTGCAAGTTTTATTTTATTTACCAGGACCCAGTCCCTGCGAGTGTTTGTGAGGCAGAAATACTTTATAAATCGTGCCAACATGTTTCCAAGCAGAGAAGCTACTTGTACTGGGCAAAATGTGCCTGGGGCAAGAGAGGTTAGAAAGAAATGAGGGATAAAATAACAAACACAAAGCATTCTCTTAGTGTAACTGTATCTAATTTAGCTCCACTTGCTGATATTGGGGTAGCTTCTTCCCTTCTGTCTTCTATACAGGGTGAGAAAGAAGCATATCCATAGAACAATACTGCACTGTCAAGGACAGTTTCATATTGGCTTTGCCTAAGCAAAAGCAGAATGAAAGCTAGCCGAGCAGCTAAGAAGAACCAGATTCCTGAAGTACAGTGCCAGGCTATATTGGAGTAAGACCAGAGGATAGAACTGAAATACAGATGCTGATTAAAGCTATCATGTATTAACTGAGACACTATTTCCATGTGTGCATGCTCTGAGATCGGCTCAAGAGTTGTATGGCTTAGCTTAAGCAATAATGAATGAGGCTGAGCCTCCTGCATTTTGCATTGACTTCAGGGAGGGGGGGGAAAAACCCCAACTGTGATGGAGAATGATGTCAGCTGAGGAGACAGGTGGTAACTTGTTAAGCCACCCAGACTCATCTGTGTTAGTATCTGTCTGTACCCTTAGCTGCAGCTAACTAGACTTTTAGGCAGATTAAAGAAACAAATGCAGACATGGGATAAGAAAAGCAGCTAGTGCTCTAAATGCACTTAGCCACTCAAAAACATGGCTGGAAAAAATGCTCGAGAGAGAGACCTAAATAATTCACTAACTTGAAAGTTTAACGCTCTCTGACATTGATTTCTGACTCTCTGACAAATTCATCATCATATGGCATGTTATTGAATTACTGACTCTTGCCAAACTGAAACAAACCAGTCAGTTCTTTACCTTCTTAAGAAGCAACAGAAAAACAGAGAGACTGAGCTCACCATTGCCTGTCACACTCTTCAGCCATGCTTTCTTTGTAATTTTGAACTCTTGCATGTTGTGGATATTCAGAGAATCGTAGAATGGCTTAGGTTGGATGGAAACTCAGAGATCATCTACTCCAAACCCCTTGCCATGGGCAGGGACACCTCTCAACTAGACTCCACTGCTCAAAGTCTGGCCCTGAACACCCCACAGGAGCAGGCATCCACAACCTCCCTGGCCAGCCTATTCCAGAGTCTCACCACTCCTTTCTAAGACTCAGTCTAACCCTACTCTCCCTCAGCTTCAAACCATTGCTCCTTGTCCAGTCTCTAGACATCCTTGTGAAAAGTCCCATTGCAGCCTTCCTGTAGGATCCCTTGAGGTATTCGAAGGCAGCTCTAAGGTTCCTCCAGAGCCTTCTCTTCTCCAGGCTGAACAACTCCAGCTCTCTCAGCCTATACTCATAGGAGAGGCCTCCTCTGAACTCACTCCAGCAGCTCTTCTCCAGACTAAACAGCCCTTAGTTCTCTCAGCTGCTCCTCACCAGATCTGTTCTCCAGACCCTTTGCCAGCTTTGTTGCCCTTTTCTGGACCCATTCCAGGACCTCAATGCCTTTCTTGTAGGGAGGGGCAGAAAACTGAATAAACTCTAACCCTTTCCTGCTCTCCAGGTGTCCTCCCTCCTTCACAGTCATTTGTCAGAGAACTCTTGGGAATGACTCAGGTAGGAGATGCTGCTGCAAAAAGAAACCATTTGATAGCTACGTAAGGAGTGCTTAAGCCTCAAAACTCTCCATGCTGTGTCATTCTGTTTTGCCTGAAAGAAACCTATTGCAGAGCTGGTCGTTGCATGCAATTTTGCTGAGCCTTAATCTTAATTCCCATAAATCTTACTCTCTCTCTGTAGTATGAATGCCTGGCAGAATGCTGGTGTGTACAAAACAATGGCAAGTCTTCTCATCTGAGAGTAGAGAGGCACACAGCAACAAACAATTGTCTTTTTTGTGCATGAAAATTGTGAATGTACACACTCGGCCCTGTAATTCCAAGAGTGATTGAAACTAGGAAGTTGATAAGGCCTTGACAAAAGCAAACAGCTTTTCATTCAGTGAGCAGCATCACTGGAACATCCTGAAATGCCTTCTAGCTGATTATGGCAGCATCTGGATGAAATCACCTGGCCTTCAGCATTTAAAATGTTAGAACCTGGGAGTGGGAGGAACTGTGTCCAGTTCTGGGCTCCTCAATTCAAGACAGATGTTGAGATACTGGAATGTGTCCAGAAAAAGGCAACAAAGCTGGTGAGAGGCCTGGAGCACAGCCCTGTGAGGAGAGGCTGAGGGAACTGGGGGTGTGCAGACTGGAGAAGAGGAGGCTCAGGGGTGACCTCATTGCTGCCTACAACTACCTGAAGGAAGGTTTGTAGCCAGGTGGGGGTTGGTCTCTTCTGCCAGGCAAGCAGCAACAGAACAAGGGGACACAGTCTTAAGTTGTGCCAGGGGAGGTCTAGGCTGGATGTTACGAGGAAGTTGTTGCCAGAGAGAGTGGTTGGCATTGGAATGGGCTGCCCAGGGAGGTGGTGGAGTCACCATTCGAGGCACTTAGTGCCATGGTCTAGTTGATTGGACTGAGCTGGGTGGTAGGTTGGACTGGATGGTCTTGGAGGTCTCTTCCAACCTGGTTGATTCTATGATTCTAAGAGACAAGAGCAGCCAGTAGGATTAAAGAGTGCTGGATAGCTTTGTGTAGTCTCCTCTTTTCCTTCTGTTTTTTAAAGCTATTTTCCCTTTCATCTTAAAATACTGAAGAGTACAAGTTCCCCTGCATAACAGTAAACCTGCAGACAGAACCAAAATGTTGATGTGCTTATGGTAGTCAGATCTTGCTCCATTCAGTAAACTGGTTCAAGCAGGCCCAGTTGACATGGACCTGTAGTAAATCTTTCTGGTGTTTAGGTTGTTTTCACTTAGTTCTAAACACTCATGCCTTAGGAGAAACTTGTCTGTCTTCCATGTTAGCAATACCTCATTGCTATCTATTATTATTTAGCTCTTATGAAAGGAAAATGGAACAGATCTAGTAAAACTGGAATGCAATGTGTGGTTGCAGCCCAGAAGGCAAATCATGCCTTGGGATCCAGCAAAAGAAATGTGACCAGCAGGATGAGGGAGGAGGTGATTCTGACCCTTTGCTTTGCTCTGGTGAGAACCCACCTGGAGCACTCTGTGCAGTTCTGGGGGTCCCATCATTACAGGGACATGCAGCTGCTGGAGCTAGTTCAGAGGGGGTCCACAAAGGTGATGAGAGGGCTGAAGAACCTCCCCTGTGGGGACAGATGAATGAGTTGGGTCTGTTCAGCCTGGGGAAAAGAAGGCTCTGAGAAGACCTTAGAGCAGCATTCCAGTACTTGAAGGGGCCTACAAGAAAGCTGGGAAGGGACTGTATAGAAGAGCTTGTAGTGATAGGATGAGAGTGAATGGTCTGAAGCTTGAGAAGGGGAAATTTAGACTGGACATTAGGAAGAAATTCTTGACAGTGAGGGTGGTGAGACACTGGAACAGGTTGCCCAGGGAGGCTGTGAATGCCCCCTCCATGAAGGTTTTTAAGGCCAGGTTGGATGAGACATTGAGCAACCTGTTCTAGTGGAAGGTGTCCTTGCCCATGCCAGGGGGACTGCACTAGATGATCATGAAGGTCCCTTCCAAGTGAAACCACTTTGTGAATGTATGAAACTCAGAGCAAATATACATTTATTTTGCATTTCTTCCTCAAACTTGTTGGGCTGCTTCAGTGTAATTAGCTCAGAAGATCTTGGTTTAAGGAGAAAGAAAATAAAAGAGCTTGACAATTTCAAATAGATCTTTTCAGAGAAAGCTGTGAGTCATACTTTTTTACCTGGCACTGTTTCCAATAATGTCATGGACTATGGAGGTAAATGTGTCCAGCATTTACTGGTAGCATGATATAATCTAGTTGGAGGTGTCCCAGCTCCCTGCAGGGGATTTGGACGAGATGACCTTCAAGGGTGCCCTCTAACCCAATACAATCTGTGAATCAGTAACATCTTTTAAACTAACATCCATAAAAAGCAAGTGGGATAAATGAATTCTCACAGTACTTCCTGGAGGAGAAAGGTCTCCTGTTGTGTTTATATATACCACACAGCTCTTGATTTAGATTCCACTTTGGTGTAAATGATCAGGTCATCTTTCTGAGGTAGCTCATTTCTGTCTGTTTCAGTGCTTGTAGGTTTGAAAAGGCCATTCAGGCTATCTCACAAAACTGGAGTCATCTCCTCCGGTGCCCTAGCCACCTTGACATCTCCTGTCCTGGTGTGCTCTCCTGCATCTGCTCTTTTGTTAGTGTTCAGCCAGCACTACCTTGTTGCATTGTGCTCTTCTGAAGCTTTTGATGTACAGGACCTGCAGCAAAATATCCACATGATGGTGCTTCCCAAACATACCTATCCAAAGAGTCATAGGGAAGCAGCTAGGCTATCTCATTTAAACTATTCTTATCTTGAAAGGTTGGACTACATGATCCTTGAGGTCCCTTCCAAACTGGTATTCTGTGAATCTTTCCTCACTGTTCCAGAGAACTTTATCTGATTCAACTGCTGAAACTACACAAGAACTAATGAGCTCACTGACTATTGAGACCAATTTTAGCTCCAGAACTCTCTGTAGCTTCTCATGTCTTGACTGATTGATTGAATCATCATTAACAGCCTGAAACTTTGAATGAAACCAGTGGGAGTCTTGCCACTTTTACCAGCAAGAACAGGCTGCTGCATGTTCCCCATGTGAAAGTACAATTCACTAACCCATGAAATGGTAAAGAAAAAAAATAAACACTCCCCACCACCACCAATTAAAAAACAAAACCCCAAAACAGAAGAAAAAACACCCTAAGAACCACAAAACAATCCACCCCAAGGCTCAAAAACTTGAGGTCACAGTTTACAAGTACGTTTAGTATAGAAATCTTGTACTGAGGCAACTCTTTGAGTACAATAAATCTGTGCACAGTTCATATGCTTATTTTTATCCCCTAATTTCACTTTGAATTAAATTTTTTGCTTACAGAATCGTAGAACTGTTTAGGTTGGAAAAGACTTCTAAGATCATGGAGTCCAACAGAATGAAAACAGCCCCAGCTCCATACTTCCATCCCAACCGTGCCATTGTCACTGTGATAGATTTTTTTTTTAGCTGGGAAAGATCTCCAAGATCAAGTCCAACCACGAACCCAACACCACCATGGCCATTAAATCATGTCCCAGAGTGCCATGTCCACATGTTTCTTGAACACCTCCAAGGATAGTAACACCACCACCTCCCTGGACAGCCTGTTATGATGCCTGAGCACTCTTTTGGGAAAGAAATATTTCCTTATCTCCAACCTAAACCTCCTCTGGTCATTTCTTGTTCTATCACCGGTTACTAGGGAGAAGAGTCTGACCCCCACCTCAGTGCAACCTCCCTTCAAGGAGCTGTAGAGAGCAATGAGGTCTCCCCTCAGCCTCCTCTTCTCCAGACTAAACAATCCTACTTCCATTAGCAGTTCCTTTTAAAACCTTTTCTCCAAACCCTTCACCATGATAATCTTCTTTGCCCTTCTCTGTAACACTGCAGCAGCTCAATGTCCTTCCTTGGCAAAGTGTGTGTGGACATAGGTAGGGGTGCTTATGGTGTACCTTGAGAACTACTGCATCTCTCTGTTTCTTCCTATTATGGTCTCTCTCCTTTGTCACTCTCCCCACCATCTCATGTGACACCTTCATCTTTAGGACCACAGAGGATAGGATGTCTTGTTTTGTCACTGATGTAGCTGTTCTGTGGGCTATCTATGGAAAGGTGCATGGTGTATGCCAGCAAGGGCTGGGTAAGCTGTGACAGAATCACTAAAAAAATAGTCCAAGCCTCCCACAGATCATACAAAGAACCTATCCCTAGTTTGCTGAGGCCAGCTTTAATGTGATGTACTGATTTTAACCCTTCACATTCTGGGCTAGGCTTGGTTACAGAGGCAGATGATGACAAAAAAGCCCTTGGGAATGTGCCTGGTTTCATATGTTATAGTTCAGTGAGCATCATCATTCCTTGCTCACACCATCAAGGAGAGATGTATGTTGCCAAAACCACATAAACTTAATTATAAGGTTACTTTCTATTTATACCCTTACTGCTGTGGGAGTACAAACAAAACTGATGAACACATTATTATGTCTTTATGAGGGCAAAGCTATTCAGTGCGTGAGTGCTAATGACACGTTCAGCCCTGTCCTCACCATGCAGATTCTGATCAGAATGGTTTCAATAATACATGAACTCATGCATATACATATTGCAGCTCAGCTCTTTCATTAGAAGCCTTGCTAAATTCTCTCAGCCACTTCACCAGAGCTCTTACGTGTTTTCAGGGTGAAAGTCCTTTTATTTGTCGCAGGCAGGTTGCAAGAATCTTGCTGAGATATCATTTTGAATTTGTTTGACTGTGCAACCTAGTTTAACAAGGACAACTTGCAGCCTTTGCTTTTCCTATTCTTCCTGGGGGAAAAAAAAAGGCAGAAAAAGAAAAAAAAAAAAGCTTCTGGGATGTGTTTTAATGTATGAAAAAAAAATATGAAGGAAAAAGTGGAAAATTGGATTTGGTAATTAAGATTTTTGCATTGAGACTGCAGTGGTCTCACTTCAGTTCCCTTGAGCTTCTGCACAACCTTGGACAAGTCATGCTGATCTTCCCCAGGCGCCGTAATGTGGGGGAATAACTCTGTCTCTTCCTTCCTCTATGTCTTGTCTGTTTGGCTTAGGTACAGCTATCTCTTTCAGTGTGTTTATACGATGCCCATCATACCACGACTTCAAACATTTGGGAATTTTGATACAGATCAAGGGCTAACAAGGAAAATACTTACAAATTTAGCTTGTTGGCACTGCAATTCAGGATAATAAGTTTAAACAAATATGTTGAAGAATGTGTATTTAGCTCTTGCTTCCAGTGATTTTGGGCAGAGAAGCAAGATTCTGTGTTGAGAGCAGGATGGGATCTGTGCATTAAATACAGCTGGCACAGAGAATGAATCCATCTTTTGTGCCTGCTTTAGGCTCTGTGTGCTTTGGAAGCGCTGCAAGAGCGAGGAGAAATTCTAGGGAGGCCTGATGTATAGCAACAGAGTAGGACTTGGAAGCGCTAAGAGGCAGAGAGGCACGCAGACAGAGCATCCCTGCTGGGAGAAGAAGTTATGGTTGATGATAGGTCTTATTTGTAAAGGAGTGCAGGCTTGTGGGGCTCTGTTGTTCAGGAGAGTACCTGCCCACAGCGTCTGCAGTGCTTCCTGCACTGAACTCAGATATATGACTTTGCATTGAAATAGCTGTGAGGACTTCTTCCTTCCTGCAAACCACTGCCTGGTATTTCTGCTGAAATAAAATGCAAGTGTCTGAAACAAACCAAATGCTGCCTCCCACCCCAGCCAAATTTAATCACTTGAATGAAATAGAAATTGAAACCCTGAATCAGACAGCAGCACCTACCAGGCCAGGACTTTGGGGCTGCTAATGAAGCAGTGCTGCTCATCACCTGCTACATGTGCCCAGCTTGCTGCAGCTCAAGGTGGTCGGGGCTTATCATTTCCACAGATGCTGCTGTGATCTCTAAAGTCCACAACCTGCAGCTGTACACGGAGATCATTCACAAACAGGCCAAACAAGGCTGGGCTGTTTTCCTGCCCACTGCCATAAGTCTGTACCGCTCCTCTAAATCCACAAAGAGGACAGCTCAGGGCACAACTCGGGGCTGTGTTTGTGAGAGAGTGCCTGGTTCATTAGCTCTGATTGCCACGTTAGGTACACCTACAGTCCCATCTGATCTTGACACTGTCTATTAGACTAGAGTGACCTCCATGCTGGGCAGCAATCATTAGTCACTCGGCTCTTAAGAGAACGCAGGTGGCACTCACCTGTGCTGTTCATCAATTTCTAGTGTCTTTTCTGTTCTGTGTTGTAAGCCCTGCTTTTTCCCAGGGAACTTACTGTTTCAAAGCTGCAGTAGCTTGAGCAAAACCAGGGAGTAATCCTGTAACTGAGGAATTTCCAATCTATTTGCTGTCACTGGTCCACCCTGCTGGAGGTTGCACAAAATCTGAAGGAAAAAAAACAGTAAAGCAGATCTGCATTGCAGCTTCCTTGCAATTCTCTGGCAGGTATGTGAGGATTTTATGTCTTAAGGGCATCATTGGCACTGAGACTTTGGCTAGAAAAATTCCTGTAACCTTTTTCAGGATCGAGTCCTGTTGACATACCCCAGGAATAAAATGCAATCCTATAACCCTTGGTACCAAGAGGGACTGAGAAACAGAGAATCCCTCAGGACTCTGCTTGATACCAGGCATGACCCAACGTCTGGCCACTTGGAAGGGTTCAGGAAGGCACTAGACCAGGAAATGTTCCCTTGGGTAATTAAATTAGTTTATTTATTCATTATTTCTTTAATCAGGCATAGCTTCTTTGTGAGGTTCACACAATTACGTCCCCGCACGCTAAAGCACAGGAGGCTCTGAAATCTCAAATCCACAGGTAGTGCATTCCTCCAAAGAGTTTCCAATAAAGCACAGTTCTGGAAATCATAACCAAAAAAAAACCCAAAAAGCTGGAGAGAAAAGATGAGGACTTTGCATGGCATTGCTATGTTTAGAAAAGGGAGGCTGCTCTAGCTGTGAGAATTTCAAATCCTTTTCAGTTTTGTTCAGGACAATCTGGCAGGGAGAAGGACAAAGCAGATCAAAGGAAGAAAGCGAGGCTGTTGTTTGTAAGGAACAGCTGCTGTCCTCCTCGCCCCTCGCAGGCTGTGGGTCTGGTTGTGCCACTATTGAAGATGATAGAAAGGCTTGAAGGATTTTGGTGGTTGAAGACCCTGAAGGAGAGTGCCTGCCTCATATCATTTTATCTTTGTAACTAATTATAAAGTGTTTGAGCTAGATGATCACTCTGGGCTGCTTTCCACCTACCCTCCTACCTTCGAACTCTTACCCTCCATTTATGTATAAGTAACGTTCAGGAAGCTTGTTACAGCTGATGTAAGGTAAGAAAGGCTCTGCCATCCAGTCTGTAGTTGCCACATGTCATCCTCTCCAGGCTTTTTACATTACAAACATTGCTTTTTAATACCTCAAAGAGAAATATTGTAGTAATTATAGCAGCAATTTCCTTCCTTGGTTTTACTGTTTCTTCTCTCCTGTGCAGATTATTTCATTTAAGCTGATATCCTGAGCAATTATAGTACAGCATCATTTGAGACGTAATCACCTCTGGCTAACCTCTTCAGGATCCCTTGGATATAAATGTGTTGATGTCTAAGCATCCCAGTGAAAACATTTCAGTCAGGGAAAAAAAAAAAAACTGTATGAAATGTAGTATTTCCCAAGAAACTTGGTCAGGATCAGAGGCAGAACAAGTTCTTTCTGTTAGGGAGAGGCAAGGAATATCAGAAGGAAGATACTGCATTGATTTTATGGCCAGAAAGAATAACTGTGATCATCTATTCCCATTGCCTGGAAAACAGAAGCCAAGACTTTGGCTGCAGACAGTGCTGCTGGGTGTAATGGGTCATATCCAAAACCCTGTGCAGTGACTGGAAAAAAATGTCATTGGCTTTCCTGAGAGCTTTGGATCAGGGTCAGAGTGAACAGAAGCCCAGCAGTGCAGCACAGCTGTGGGGGAATCCCTAGCTCATAGCAAGCACTGAGCATTGCCAGTAAATGAGGAATACCAGTGGCTTCCTGAAGGCAGGACAATGCCTCTTCCATCATTTCTTCCCTGGTTCTGTAGTTGTCCTCACTAGAGTAGGATGGGAAAAAGGACTTGATGGTACTGGTGGATGAGAAGCTGGACATGAGCTGGCAGTGTGCACTTGCAGCTGAGGCCAATGGAAGCCTGGACTACATCAAAAGAAGTGTGGCCAGCAGATGGAGAGAGGAAATTCTGCCACTCTGCTCTGCTCTGCTCTGCTCTGAGCTCTCCTGGAATACTGTATCCAGCCCTGGGGCCCCAAACACAGGAGAAACAGGGACATGCTGGAGTGGGTCCAGAGGAGGCCACAAAGGTATCAGAGGGCTGGAGCACCTCTGCTGTGAGGACAGGCTGAAAGAATTTGGGCTCTTCAGCCTGGAGAAGGGTAGGCTCCAGAGAGCTGTATTTCAGTATCTGGAGGAGAGCTACAAGAAGGCTGGGGAGGGACTGTTTAGAGTGGCCTGTGGTGATAGACTGAGGGGCAGTGGTTTGAAATTTGAGCAGGGCAGATTTAGGTTGGACATCAGGAAGAATTTCTTCACAGAGTGGTGATATACTGGAACATGTTTCCCAGGGATGTGGTTAAGACCCTGCTCTATGCAAGACCAGCCTTGACGATCAGCCTTGACCTTGCTCTGGGCAGCCTGCTGTAGCTGGAGGTGTCACTGCTGAGTGCACAAGATGACCTTAGAGGGTCTCTTCCAACCCAATGCAATTTTTGAATCTGAGTTTGTGAAACTCGGGGAACATGGCCAGGGAGAAACCATTTCACTCTTTCTCTCTGCTGTCTGCAGCCATTGCCCCTCAGGCTTACTCTCGCTAGTGGCTTCTGTTACTGCTGCACACCTGCACAGAGTAACTTCTCTGTTCCCTGTCGTGGGTCATAGAACCGCAGATATTTGGTGTGCTCATCTAATGTTTTGGTACAAATAAAGATGTATTTAATTCTTTGGTTTAGGAATAGCTGAGTAAAAACTGATGAGAAACATAAAAGGTGCCTCTGTGCATGGGTGTAGGTCATTTGGCTAAAAAATAAACAGCAACGGATAGCTACGTCAGGAAGGTTTTACATCTGTCTGACTAGTCTTGAGGAAAAATGCAAACAATTTGGAGTGAAAAGAATGCTCTGAAGTGCTCCTCTGGGGCTGCAAAGTAATTCAGAAATCCTGCATTTGTGACAAAATTGCAGTTTGCATTTTAGCGCTGGCAAAACTCGGCACAAATGTATAATCGATGGTTCCCACTCCGGCAGAACCACGTTGTGAAGATGATGATACAGGAGCCTAATTCCCACTGGTGATGTAAAAATCTCACTTTGCCACAGTTATGGCTGCTCTGGTGTGCGTGCTCCCCAGCACAACTCTTTGCAGAAGCAGGGAAGGTGAGTGGAAGCCTGCACGAATTGGCATTTTCAGCCCACAGTTTAATTCCTTCCCAGCTGACTAATAGCTTCAAAGCACTAATTGTGGTGCAGGGTTTTGTGATACACAAGTGCCTGAGTTCTGCTGCTGTTCCTCATGAACCAAATGGTCTTGCTCTGGAAGGGGTGTTGGACTTGACCATCTTTAGAGGTCCCTTTCAACCCCTAACATCCTGTGATCCTGTGAACTCACCAAACCTTGTCAGGTGGGAGAGTTGGGCAGAGAGGAGTCTCAAGAAGCTCAGCAAGGGTATGTGCATAGTCCTGCATGTGAGGAGGAATAACTCCCTGCACCAATCCAGGTTGGGGGCTAACCTGCTGGCAAGCAGCTCTAGGGAAAAGGAGCTGGGAGTGCTGGTGGCCAGCAGGCTGGCATGAGCCAGCAATATGCCCTTGGGGCCAAGAAGACCAATGTGTTAAGGGTATACCCACCTGAGGGAGGTTCTCCACCCTCTCTGCTCCGTCCTGGTGAGGCCCCATATGCAGTATTGTGTCCAGTTCTGAGCTCCCAAGTTCAAGAGACAAGGAACTACTAGAAAGAGTCCAGCAGAGAGCCACTAGGATACTGAGGGGGTTGGAACATCTACCTTATGAGGAGAGGCTGAGATACCTAGAGAAGTCTATGAGGGGGTCTTTTCAATGCTTATCAATACCTATAGGGTGAGTGTTGGAGAGTGGAGCCCTGGCTCTTCTCACTGGTGTCCAGGGACAGGACAAGGGGCAGTGGACAGAAACTGCAACACCCTCATAAGCACATGGGAAAACTACTTCCCTTTGAGGGTGACAAAGCACTGGACCAGGCTGCCCAGAGAAGTTGTGGAATGTTTAGCTCTGGAGGTGTTCTAAACCCACCTGGACATGTTCCTGTGTGATTTCCTCTGGGTGATCCTGCCATGGCAGAGGACTTAGATTAGATGATATTCCCTAGCATACTGTGTAACCAGGTCACTGTCTGACACCTTCATAGATTCATAGAATGATTTGGGATGAAAGAGACCTTAAAAATCACTCAGTTCCAACTTCCCTGCCGTGGGCAGGGACATATTCCCCTAGATCAGGTCACTCAAGGCCTCATCCAGCCTGGCCTTGAACACTTTCAGGGAGGGGGCATCTACGACCTCCCTGGGCAACCTGTTCCAGTGTCTCCCTATCCTCACTGGCAAGAATTCCTTCCTAATCTTCAGTCTGAATCTGCCCTCCTCAAGCTTCAATCCATTCCCTCTATTTCTGTCACTATAATCCTTTGTAAAATGTCCCTTCCCAGCTTTCTTGTAGGACAGATTCAGGTTCTGGAAGGCTGTTATAAAGTGTCCCCAGAGCCTTCTTTCTCTTCAATGGAGGCAGCAGCTGTTGGCAGTGGTCACTCGGAGGCGAAAGCTCTCACCTCTCGTGAGGGTGATTGCTCCTAAGGAACATCTGCACTCCTCCCTGTGCTGGCTTTTTTGCTGGCTCTCTGCATCTTTGACCAGGCTCTTACAAACCAGAGCCTGCTCATGGACAAGTAGGAGATTCAGTAATAGTGTTTTCTTCTTTTTCTTTCAGGTTATGGTCTTTTGCTGCAAGACTGTCAAGCAAGTTGGCTCAGACAGAATGTAAAGTTTGGATTCCAGTTGCTGAATATACCTTGAAGACAACGACATCTGAGAGCCTCCCCATTGCTGAGCAGCAGGTAAATGTCTGGGACATTATTTTGGGGTCTGGCATCATTTTAAACACCCTCTGTGCCCTGACTTCCAGCTGTCTCTCTGCTTCCACAGAGATTTCCCTGTGTCACTTCAGTCTGTCCCCTGACAGACTCAGACTCTTCTACAAAGGCAAACAAAGGGCAATCAGGTGAAAAGCCCTGACAGACTAAAAAGATTCAACTGCTTAAGGGGCTTTGATGGGACATGGCAGGACAACACAGGGAGGCAAGAGCTAGCTCTGCACAAGATTATGCTGAACTGTGTTGCTTGAGCAAGCCAGCTGGGCCCATAAACCCTGCTCTGCAGTCAGCACAACCACCCTGGCAGAGCAGCTTTTTGATGTAGCAGTTTTGTTCCTAATAACTCCATTAGTCCAGGGATAACTCTGTTATCCTTGCACAACACTTCATTGCACCATGTAGATACCCCCTGAGGAACTCTTCTAAAGCCTTTGATAAAACAGGAGGTGAAAAAAACTGTGGATCAGAACTTGGAGCACAAAGCTCCAAGAAGTGGCACTGGAAAGCATGTGCTGCCTGTAGGAACTCACAGGCAAGTTGAGTATTTGTTCTACACCTTCTTCATCACTGTAGCAGCAGGCTGATTTACAGCAGGAAGGAGTCCAACCCTTTGCTTTTCTCACTCTGCTGTAGCATTAAGGTGACAATGTGCTGGGGAGGGTGGAACAGCCTTTGAGAGCGTCTCCCACAACATCTTTTTCCCTAAGCTGGAGAGATATGGGTTTGATGGTTAGACTCTCCAGCGGATAAGGAATCAGTTGGATGACTGTATTCAAAGGGTAGTGGTCAATGTCTCAATGTCCAGATGGAGACAGGTAACAAGTGGTGTCCCTCAAGGCTCTATACTGGGACTAGTGCTGTTCAATATCATCACTAGTGATACAGACAGTGAGATTGAGGCACTCTCAGCAAGTGTGCAGATGATACCGAGCTGAGTGGTGTGGCCAGTAAGACTGAAGGGCAGGATGGGTGCCATCCAGAGCAACCTGGGCAGGCTGGAGAGTTGGGCTGAAGAGAAGCTCACAAGGTTCAAAAAGGAAAACTAAGAGGTCCTGCACCTAGGTCAGGGCAATTGTCAATATCAGTCCAGGCTGGAGGATGTTGAGATTGAGAGCAGCCCTGTACAAAAGGACTTGTGGGTGCTGGTGGATGAGAAGCTGGGTGTGAGTCAGCAAGGGGCACTTGCAGCCCAGAAGGCCGATGGCAGCCTGGGCTGCATCAAAAGCAGTGTGGCCAGCAGATGGGGAGAGGGGACTCTGCCACTCTGCTCTGGTGAGACCTCACCTGCAGTACTGTGTCCAGCTCTGGGAGCACCAACAAAAGAGAGACATGGATCTGCTAGAGTGGGCCCAGAGGAGGCCACCAAAATTATCAGAGGGTTGGAACACCTCTCCTGTGAAGAAAGGCTGAAAGAATTGAGGCTGTTCAGCCTGGAGAGGAGAAGGCTTTAGAGAGACCTTAGAGCTGCATTTCAATATCTGAAGGGGACTTATGGGAAGGCTGGGGAGGAGCTGTTTAGAAGGGCTTTGTCCCAGGTTTGGGTGGATCCCTTCCCTGGTAAACTCCCTACAACACAGATTTTTGGAAAGTCAGGAAAGATCAAATAGTATTTCTTCTAGTTTAATATAACAGTATAAGGAGAATCAACTACTACAGAAAAATATAATAACCTTAAGGAAGATGGGGAAGGGGTCAAGCAGTGGCAAAGCAGCAAAAGCAACAGCAGTCAAAACAGTGAGGGGGGAGGATAGCAGCGGGCACAGGAGAAGCAAGGGGCAGGTACAAGCTGTGCCTCCAGACATAAAGCTCTTGATGCTCCAGTGAAATTGTATTAACTTAACCATTGTTGCCATTATGTGGCCTGTCCCTAGAATGTCCACCTCTTCACTCAGAGCTTCCACTTCGAAGTTTCTCTGTTCTGAATTTTTTCATGTCTGAGCCAAAAATCGAGCTCAAATGGCCACAGGCTTGTGGTGATAGGATGAGGGGCAATGGTTCGAAACTGGAGCAGGGGAGATTTAGGTTGGACATCAGGAGGAAGTTCTACACAAAGAGAGTGGTGAAACACTGAAATGCGCTGCCCAGGTTGAGGCTCTGTCTCTGGGTACGTTCAAGATCAGCCTTGATGTGTCCTTGGGAGCCTGCTCTAGTTGGAGGTGTCCTTGCTGAGTGCAGGGGACTTGGTCAAGATGACCTTTAATGGTCCCTTCAACCCAATGCAATTTGCAAACAAGCTAAAGTGTATATATAAACCTGCTTCTTCTGTGAGCTAAGGGGAAGAAATGCAGCTTGTTTCCCTTGATCTGCACCCTCCTGCAGCACCAGCAGGACAGACAGTTCTTTTTGGGCAGCCATGATGCCTGCTGCTCTTACAGCAGCCTGGGAGGTCCACACTGGTGTTTGAGGGCAGATTTACTTCTCCCTGATGACTTGAACAAATACCAGAGTGGAATTATTAGCAGCATCCCTATTATGTTGCTAATAGTCTTGTTAACATGCAGGAAATCGATGCTAGGGGATGTTAAGTTGAGTACAGAGGAAAGTTAGTGTGCTGTGCTTTGAGACCCATCCACTTTTCGTCACCAATAATCGTTCCTCTCCAAGCATCACAGCTTCCTGTTTGTCCTCAGAACACATCTCCACCTAACACTGCCTGAGATCTTTGCCTCTGGTTTAATTATCTGTGGGCAGAAGGTGCATGCCCCAGCAACAGGGACCATAGAGTGTTTGTCTGAGGAGCAGTGCTGTGGTGTGGAAGGCAGGAACTGAAGGTGGGTAGGAAGAACAAAGCACCAGGCGCAGGTGTAGTGAGTGAGCTGCTGCATGGATTTCTCCTCCTCTAGTTTCCTTCCCCCAGCACTGTCTCATGGAACAATGACTTCATGTTTTATGCTGAAGAGAAGGAAATATGACTCTGTTGCTCAGCAATGCTTCTGCCCCTGTAATAAAATGAAATGAGATCCAATGTACTCAGCTGTTACTTGAGCAAGTCAGACTTACTGACCTTCACTGGGCCATTACTGTGCAAAACTCCTGGGCTTCCAGCTGTTAAAGCTGTCTGTCATGGCTGAAGTGAGAATAAGGAATGAAGAAAAGATAGAAACCAAGCATTTTATGCCAATGAGCCCAGCTTCTTTTTTTTCCTGGATTAACAGTGGGTGACAAGTAGTGTCCCTCAAGGATCTGTACTGGGACCTGCCATTCAATATCTTCATTGATGCTATAGACAGTGAGACCAAGCCACCCTCAGCAAGTTTTCAGATAACACCAAGCTGAGTGGGGCAGTTTGTAAGAAGAAAGGATGGGATGGGTGCCATCCAGAGGGACCTGGACAGGCTGTAGCAGTGGACTGGAGGGTATTTCACTATGAGAGTGGTAAAATACTGGAACAGCTCGCCCAGGGATGTGATTGAGGACCCATCTCTGGAGACAGTCAGGATCAGACTCGATGTGTCCCTGTGCAGCCTGATCTAGTCAAAGATGTCCCTGCTCACTGCAGTGGGGTTGGACAAGATGATCTTTGAGGGACTTTTCCAAACTAGTGCAATTTGTGAGTCTGGGAACATCTTACCCACTGCTAGTCTGGGCACTGTCTCAGTGATGGGTGAACTTGCTAGAGAAGACTCAGGGTGGCCACCTGTTTTGCAAGGTCCTGCAGAATGTTTTGTTTTAGAGGCTTCCTCAGCTAAATGTCTGTCTTTGGAGCCATTGATCCTGCTTTTATCATCAGTAGAACTGGCAGACGTTATTGTGTGTGCCTGACTGTTGGGAGCTGGTGTGATTGTGTTTGTGGCATTAGATGAGAAAAACAACAAAAGCATGTAAGGTCTTTTATGGAAAGATTTCACTTCAATGTGATTTTCCTTCTGTCTTGTGGGGAACAGCGTCTGGCTTGCTATCTGTAGATTTCAAATTAACATTTGGCCACCAGTTGAAACATCAAGAGCAGCTTTGCTGGGTAAGGAGTGAGGAAAGCTACGTCCCCATCTGTCTCAGCTGAAGGCAAAGACAGACACAAAGCCATGGAACTGCTGGAGCAGATCCAGAGGGGGGCCACCAAGATGATCAGGGGGCTGGAGCACCTCTCCTACGAAGACAGGCTGAAAGAATTGGGGCTCTTCAGCCTATGGAAGAGAAGACTCCATAGAGACCTTAGAGCTGCATTTCAATATCTGAAGGATTCCTACAGGAAAACTGGAGACTGCTTAGAAGAGGTGGTGATAGGATGAGGGGCAATGGTTTGAAAGTGGAGCAGAGGAGATTTAGAATCATAGAATCATGGAATGGTTTAGGTTGGAAGGGACCTCAAGGATCATCCAGCTCCAACGCCCTGCCATAGGCAGGGACACCTCCCACTAGAGCAGGTTTATGTTGGACATTTAGGTTGGACATGAGGAGAAAGTTCTGCACAATAAGAGTGGTGAAATACTGGAACAGGTCGCCCAGGGATGTGGTTGAGGTCCCATCCCTGGAAACATTCAAGATCAGCCTTGATATATCCTTGGGCAGCCTGCTCTGGTCGGAGGTGTCACTGCTGAGTGCAGGGAGCTGGGACAAGATGTCCTTTCCAATCCAAAGCAATTCGTGCATCTGAATGGCCTTGGATGGTAGCAAGCCACAAAAGCTGCTGGAGGCTGTTAAAATGAAATCTTCCTTTCTAAGCGGAAGGAATTCTTAAGGACAAGACAAGACAGCAGCTGCTTTGAAATGTCTGTAGATTCTTTTTCCTTGCAATTAGTAGCAAACAATAAAGGCCCTTTTCTGAGCACTGATGGTATTTCCTTGGCTTTGGCAGCTTTTGTCTCTTGTAAATGATAATAACTGTGCATGTTTGTTCCTGTTTAGCAGGGAATGTGTACCCCTGTAAAGCCATCTCGTTCCGTGTGCTAGCTGTAGGCACGTTGTTCCGAGGAGCCATTTCAAGTCTGCTCCTCTGTAATTAGTATTTTTACTGATACATAACATAAACCTAATAGTGCTGTTAAGTTGAGCTTACATGAAATTGGGAAGCAGTGAAATCTCTTACTTGCCCAGCTGCTCAGCAGTTGTCTCTGTCTCCCATGCCCTGCAGAGCTTTGTGCTTCTACCAGGAGTAAGAATTTGTGTTGTGTAAGAGAAGTAGGAGGGATGCAGGAAAGGTTTGTTTGGCTGCTTTCAGTTATTTGTTGCTGTGTAAATGGTTTCAGGCAGCATTTAAATGGAAAATCTTCAGTGAATTGGTTTGTATCTTCATTTTCTGGGAATAACAGGGCATTACTTGGCAACTTAGAAAGCTGAAACCTATTCCAAGCTCTGCCACAGACCTGGTGTACAAGCTGGTGTTTACCTGATAAAGCTTTCAGCAAAGATCCTTCTCTCACTGAGCACAGAGCCTTGACTGCCTCAATAGACTGCTCTGAGCTGCAGCTGAGAGCTCTTTATAACCAGGAGCCCTGAGCTGGGCTGCATCCAAAGCAGTGTGACCAGAACGAAGAGGGAGGTGATTCTCCCCCTCTGCTCTGCTCTCCTGAGACCTCACCTGCAGTACTTCCTCCAGTTCTAGGAATTCCAGCAAAAGAGGCACATGGAGCTGCTGGAGTGGATCCATAAAAGGCCATGAAGATCATCAGAGGGCTGGAGAACCTCCCCTGTGGGAACAAGCTGAGAGGGTTGAGGCTGTTTGGCATGGAGAAGAGAAGGCTCTGGAGAGACCTTAGAGTGACTTTCCAGTACCTGATAAGGCCTACAAGAAAGCTGGGAAGGGGCTTTTTACAAGGGCTTGTAGTGAGAGCATGAAAGGGAATGGGTTGAAGCTTGTGGAGGACAGATGTAGACTGGAGATCAGGAAGAAACTCTTTACAGTGAGGGTGGTGAGATATTGGAATGGGTACCAGGGAGGTTGTGGACATCTGGAGGTGTTCACGGCCAGGTTGGATGAGACCTTGAGCAACCTTATGTAGTGGAAGGTGTCCCTGCCCATGGCAGTGGGGTTGGAACTGGATGATCTTCAAGGTCCTTTCCAACCCAAAACATTCTGTGAATCTATGAACTTGGCTACTGAGGGCTGATTTGCAGGGTTTGCTGGGAAGCTCCTGTCAGCTGTGCTCCAGGAAAGAGTGGTAAGTCTCTAACTGAAGAAGATTCCTCTTTCTAGTACACTTTTAGCCCTGTGAATGCAAAGATGTGATTCTTGTATAAAATCCTGAAAGTATTTTTCATCTAAAGCTGTATTTTTTGTAGTGTTTGAGTCATATGTTCAAGTTTTATTGCTTACCATGAGGGCTAGGGTTCTTCTGAAGGATGAGAGTTTTGTTGCCCTTTCATTCCAGGAGTTGGGGCTTTAATTAAAAGCATGAAGCAGTTAAAGAGTGAGCACAGGCATGAGGTTGCCAGCCTGGGTATAAGGGACAAATAAGATTGCTTTCAGAGTTTGTAAAGGCTCCAAAGGTCACTTGTTCGATCTGAGCAGAGTTGGGATGTTTTGGTGTTTGTTTTGTTTGTGTGTTGGTTTTCTTCCCAACTCAAATCTCATTTAGGAAACCTAACAGGAGCAAGGAAATGAAAATGATTTGGAGATGGTCTGAAAGCAAACTCTGTGAAGAGAGAAATCCATTTTAACCACTGAGATGAAGATAGGAGATGTATTTAGCTGGCAAGTCTGGAGCAAAATGCTTCTTATGGGCAGACCAAAGGCATAAAGTACTGCAGTTCACAAAGAAGGGAGCACAGCAGCAAAGGAAGTGATGTCTTTCTACAGGTTAAATTCATATTTGTAAGGATTTGTGTCATAAACCAACCACAGAGCAGATCTGCTCTCATTGGAAATATTTGTATCAAAAGTGAGCATCTTTTTAAAAGCTGTGGTCAGCTCAAGTAAAACTTGAGGCAAAGATTACACATGGAATTCTCCATGCTGTGTTACGCAGATCAGACTCCATGCTTGTTATGGTCTTTTGATCTATTGGTCTATTAATCTGTGTTTGTGCCTGGGGAAGAGAAGGCTCCCAGGAGACCTAAAAGATGCATTTTAATATCTGAAGGAAGGCTGGGGAGGGACAGTTTAATAGGGCTTGTGATGATAGGATGAAGGGCAGTGCTTTGAAAGTGGAGATAGAGGTTGGACATCAGGAGGAAGTTCTGCACAGAGAGAGTGGTGAGATGCTGGAACAGGTTGCCCATGATGTGACTGTGACCCTGTACCTAGAGACATTCAAGATCAGCCTGGATGTGTCCCAGTGCTGCATCCAGCTCTGTGAGCACCAACAGAAGAGAGACACAAACCCGCTAAAGCGATCCCAGAGGAGGACCACCAAAATTATCAGAGGGCTGGAAAAACCTCTCCTATGAAGAAAGGCTGAAAGAATTTGGGGTCTTCAGCCTGGAGGGGAGAAGGCTTCAGGGAGACCTTAGAGCTGCATTTCAATAGCTGAAGGGGATTTATAGGAATGCTGGGGAGAGACTGTTTAGAAAGGTCTGTGGTGGCAGGAAGAGGGACAAAGGTTTGAATGTGGAGCTAGGGAGATTTAGGTTGAATGTCAGGAGGAAGTTCTGCACAAAGAGAGGAAGAGAGGTGAAATGTTGAAATGCACTGCCCTGGTTGAGGCTCTGTCTCTGGATACAATCAAGATCAGCCTTGATGTGTCCCTGGGCAGCCTGCTCTAGTTGGAGGTGTCCCTGCTGAGTGAAGGAGGTTTGGGCAAGATGACCCAAAATTTTGAAGGTCCCTTCCAAACCAATAGGATCTGTGATTCTGTGGTCCAGATTTTCTCACCTCCCTGGAAAAACTAATCCAAAGGAGAGGCCTTCAGTTCCCTCTGGTTATAGCCTGTGAACTGCTTTTAGTGCAAACTCTTCCGTCCAAATGCATCTGCACAAGGTACAGATACTGCAAAGAGGTGAAAAGCAAACACAACAGAGGATGAAATGAAGGCTTCTTGAGATGGATTAAATATACATTTCCATGCAAATGACAACGTTGGGGCATTCTGTTTGGGCTTTTGTTTCTGAACTTCCATAGTTTTAAATGTTTAGGTTTAGGGGGTTTTTTTTAGATTTTAAAAAAATCAGATTTTTTAAGTTGTTGTTGGGGTTTTTTGTTTAGTCTTCTGAAATATTTCAGAACTTTTTCCATCAGTAAGGAATTAAAACCAGACTTTAGTTCTTAAAGTCTCCAAAATGAGACTGTAGGCGAGAGTTGGAATGTGTTTAATTTTTAAGCCAGATTTCTTTTAGATATAGCTCATGATTTGTTTAGAGCAGCTGTTGTGCCCTGTTGACATTCAGGGCTGAGAATAGTTAGGCTGCAAGTTGTTTACAATTACATTTGCCCTCTACACAGCAATCTCTTACACTGGCTTTTGATCTAGAGCAATATAACTGAGAGGAAAAAAATCTCCCTTCAGATGGGCTTCATTTTCTCAAACCCTGGCAGAGCTTAAAAGAGGTCTCTACCATCTCACTTTGCTTTATATTAAGTCCAGTCTGAGGTGTTTATTTTCATCCACCCCTTTGTTATTTATTGCTCCTTTGAACAAAGAAATACATACTCCTTTTCCAGCTGAGGAATGACCTGGGCTTGTTTCCAAGGCATTTTTTAGAGAGAAGCAAGCCATGGCTACTTGCAGCAGTGCATCAGAAGAGGCTTTCAGCTACAACCCTGATATGGGATGGGCTTGTGGTCACTAACTTAAAGTGCATTGGTGACCTGCTCAATTGAGAAATTCAGAAGGGGAAAGAAACAGGCCCTGCTTCATTTATTCTAGATTTTCATCCCATGAACAGCTTGGAAACCAACCCAATGGTGTTCAAAAAATGGCCTGAAGTTATTGTGCATGCAGACAGGAATTGGAAGAGGAGTTGGAGTAGATAATCTCTGAGGTCCCTTTCAATATAAGTGATCCCATGACTGTGATCTCATGAGTAATGTGTTCCCTGAATAGATGCTGTTATTAGAGGGGAACAAAAAAGAAATGTCACAACAGGAAGGGGAGGGAAAAAAAGTAGCAACCTGCAAGTAATTGCTTACTATCTATAACTTATATAATAACCAATATTATTTGCTGTGAGGGTGCCAGATCTCTAGAGTAGGCTGCCCAGAAAGGTTGTGGAGTCTCCTTCCCTGGAGACACTCATAACTCACCTGGACACATTGCTGTGTGACCTGCCCTAGGTGATGCAGCTGTGGCAGGGGGGTTGGACTTGGATGATCTTTTGAGGTCCCTTCTAACCTCCAGCATTCTGTGATTCTGTGAAATCTTTTCTCTCTTCTTTTAGTTGTTTCTGGACAGGCTGCTGTAACACCTCTCTTTACTGTATAATACTCACTTTGAGTCGTTGCTACAAGTCTTTTTATTTTCTAAGCCTTTGCTTGTCTCTGTGTGGCATGGCTTTAAGTAGGCAATATTTCAGTAATCCTTTCCTATCAGCTTCCAATCCCTCTGCTGCATATCACAGAACATTAGAGGTTGAAAGGGACCCTCAGAGATCATCATGTCCAACCCTCCTGCCAAAGCAGAATCACTTAAGCGTAGTTGACGCAGGAATGCATCCAGGCAGGTTTTGAATGACTCCAGGGAAGACTCCATGACCTCACTGGGGACACTCTCTGCTCTTTGCATAGTATGTAAATACAGACTATCATGATGTTACTTTTTTCCCCCATTATCTAAAGAACACATCAGAAACAGACGTGTCTGGGGAGCTAAAAATTATTAGAGGTATGGGAAATACTTCTATAAGAAGACAGACAGAGAAGATTAATACTGCTGAAGGTAGAGACATAAGGCCATGTTATACCTGTACTAAATAATCAGTATTAGAGGGAAGGCAAATTGTGTGCACTTCGCTTCTCTCCCAGTAAGAGCAAAAGGATTTAATGTAACTGTGACATTTCAGTGTGATGCATGCAAAAGACACAAGGCAACATCTTTACAAAGAATGTGAAGCAGGGGAAGTCACAGCTGCAAGACAAGGATGACTCTGACTTGCCTTCTTTCATGTCATGCTGGAGGCCTGATTCGTTAGAAGGTGATGTTGCCATGTGTCTGCAAGGCTAGCAAGAATGAAGTGCTGCAGCAGGAACGCAGTTGGGTGAGCCATGGGAGAAACTTGCTTTTCTTGGAAGCTGAGCTGTAGTAAACACCTGGATGGCTGGCATGTCACAGCACCTATGGGTGGGTGTCCAAGGGCTGTCCATACGTTGAGACAAGCCATGCACATCCATACTAAATTAATAAATTACATTAAATGAATGGAGGGTTAATGGACAGGAGTGGATGGATTGAACCTTGATGAAGGTAGGCATGAACTAGATACTATAAAGAAATTCTTTACAGTGAAGGTGCTGAGATGTTGGAAGAGGCTGTCCATAGCAGTTGTGGATGGTCCCTCCCTGGAGGTGTTCAAGGTTGGACTGGACAAGACCTTGAGCAACCTGACCTAGTGGAAAGTGTCCCTGCCAATGCCACTGGAGTTGGAACTAGATGATCTTTAAGGTCGTTTCCAACCCAAACCAGGTACAGGCTGAATGTTAGGAGAGCAGCCTTTTAGTGTTGCTGCAAATCCTCTGATCCTAGAGTTACTGGGTTGCCAGGTCACCTCCCTTGCTCAGGATGTGCAAGTTGAATTTCTTTTTTGGAAATCTGGTTGAAAATGGGCTTAGTCCAGGCTTTGTTTTCTGCAGCTGCAGTGTGATCTGTAATTATATCACAGAAGTCATTACTGTTGTACTCTCTGGGCTAAACTGTTAGGTTTTCCCATGGTGAAGAGGAATCATAGGACCTTAGAACGCACTGGGTTGGAAGGCACCTCTAGAAGTCATCTAGTCCAAACCCCCTGCAGTCAGCAGAGACATCTCCAACTAGATCAGACTGTTCAGAGCCATATCAAGTCTCACCTTGAATATCTCCAGGGATGGGGTCTCCAGCAGTTCCCTGGGCAACTTCTTCCAGTGTTCCACCACCCTCCTAGTAAAGAACATCTTCCTAATGTCCAATATAACTCTAACCTTCTGTAGTTTAAAGCCATTTCCCCTTGTCCTAGTGCTACAAGCCTTCATAAATAAAAGGTCTCCAGCTTTCTTGAAGGCCTCCTTCAGGTACTGCAAGACTATTCTAAGGTCTCCTCAGAGTATTCTTTTCTCCAGGCTGAACCGACTCAAATCCCTCAGCCTGTCTTCACAGGAGAGGCACTCTAGCTCTCTGATCATCTTCATGACCCTTGTCTGGAATCTGTCCATCATATCCATGTCCTTCCTGTGTTGAGGTCCCCGTAGCTGAACACTGTAGTCCAGATGATGTTTCATCAGAGCAGAGCACAGTGGCAGGATCACATCTTTAAACCTGGTGGCTACACTTCTTTGGATGCAGCCCAGGATGTCACTGGCCTTATAGAAAGAACAAATTTGTCTTCACATTGTATTCTCCATTACTTTCCAGGATTTGTGTGCTGTGGCAGGGGAGATTCATTCTATGTAGAGTTTGCATTGCATTGAGGACTCTTGAATGTAAAAGCCTACAGAGGTCTAGCTTTGGACAGAAAAAGGAGGAATTCAAATGGATTGCAATCTGGGAATTCTTGTTTCTCCACACTATTTAAATTAACAGTTTACTGTTTGCTTTGTATCCCTTCTATTATAGGATCAAGTTTTTAATCTGAAGCTTAAGGGCCTTAGCTTCCATGAGGAAATCCAGCTCTGATTTCTTGAAGCATACAGTATTTAAAGGACCAGACACAGACCTCCTATCATACAGCTTCTGGTGAGTGACTAATCTGGCTCTGTGCTGACAGCACACCTGGAAAATATGAAGGTGGGAAGCTTGCTGAGGAGAGGCAGCTCTTGCTGGCAAATCTGGGAACTGAGGAATGATGCTTCCCTTGGATGATGGGAACCTAAAGAAACCCATGGCTACACCAGGTTTAGTTTAGATGGCTTTGCAATCATCTATGTTCAGCTTCCCAGCTTTGTAGAATTCCTTGTTTTGTTCAGTGGGTCATTCACCCTAAGAAGGACATTTTGGTGCTGGAGTGTGTCCAGAAAGGGGCAAGAAAGCTGGTCAAGGGTCTGGAGAACACAGCTGGTGAGGAGTCTAGAGAAGAGAAGGCTGAGATGAGACCTCATTGTTCTGTACAACTCCCTGAAAGGGGGCTGGGGTGAGGTGGGGTTTGGTCTTTTCTCCCTATTAGCAGGAGCTAGAGTGAGAGGAATTGGCCTCAAATTGTGCCAGGGAAGGTTTAGGCTAGAGATCAGGAAAAATTTCTTTGCTGCAAGAGTGGTCAGGCATTGGAACAAACTATCCGGGGGGGTAGTGGAGTCACCATCCCTGCTAAAGAAACATGTGGCCCATGGCACTGTGAGCCGTGGTTTAACAGCCATGGTGGTGTCAGGTTGATAATTGGGCTCAATGATCTTGGAGGTCTTTTCCATCTGAAACAATTCTGTGATTCTCTGATCCAGAGGCACAAACTCCCCCCACTCCAGAGCTGTAAATACTCTGTGCTTTAAGTCCTCAGCTGTAGAGCCCATGCTTTGCTGCTAGAGGAGAGATACACACCTCTTCAGCAGGTGCTGTGGACAGCCAGAGGTCATGTAGGAGCACCAGCTGAAGGATGTTAGCTTATTAGAAACTTTGCATGATTTTTTTTTTCCCCTATCAGAGTTCAAGATGCCTCATATCAACAAATTCTAAGAAAGCAATTTTATTTTACATATTATTTTATGTTGCTGGCTGTAGGTCTTGATGAACAAGCATATAATTTTGTTTGTTTCAACGTTCTCAGCTATTTCTTAGTTAAAGCACATGAAGGGTTCTGGGCATGGTCAGTCATTAATTATAAGTTATTTTAATTACTGCTTAAATCCCTGAGGAAATTGAATCCAAACCATGTGCAGTCTAGCTACAAAGCTGGAACATAGAAACTCAAGATGACAAAACTGTGGGTTTGTGCTTCCTGCCTCTTATTAGGCTTCTGCTTGCTGAGCTTGATATATCCAAGCACCAAGCAACACACTCATGGAAGGCTTCAGTGCCCTGAGGGAGAGGACATGCTTCTGGAGTATTTTTGCTGGTGCTGGTGCCACTCAGTTTACCAAGGATGTGCTTCTGAGTCATCTCTGGGAGTTACATGAGCCAGACATGCTGGCAGCTCCGCTTCTTTAGACCTGTGATCCATGTAGTCCATGACCCATTCTGTACTCTTTGAGATGACAAATATTTGTCAGCTGGCAGCACAAGATATTTATAGCCAGTGACAGGATGAGGGACAGTGGACACGAAGTCGATCACAGGAAATTCCATCTCTTCATGAGAAAACACTTCTTTACTTGAGAGTGCTGGAGCCCTGGAACAGGCTGCCCAGAGAGGTTGTGGAGTCTCCTCTGGAGACTTTCAAAACCTGCTTGGATGCATTCTCATGCAAACTACCCTAGGGGGTCCTGCCTTGGTAGGGAGGTTGGACTTGATGATCTCTGGAGGCCCCTTCTGGCCCCTAATGTTCTGTGATTCTATGACACTCTATGGGGTCATGAAATGCAGTTCAGAAAAGTTCTTCGCCAGACAGTGGCAAACTGAGGAGCCCTGAGGAGAGAGACCTGGGGGTAGGTTTGCAGAGGACACCAAGCTGGGTGGCCATGTTGATCTGCTAGAGAACAGGGAAGCTTTACAGACAGGTTAGACTTATGGACCAAGGCTCATTGTGTGAAGTTGCTGTGGAGGCAGGGAATTAATGTGGCAGAGTCAGCAATTATAAAAATAGAGGTATTTTATTTTGCTGAAAAAGCCTGCCCCAAACTATATACAAAACTTGTTTAGGTTTATTCACAGATTCTAATTTGATCAGGAATTCTTCAAAAGGATGTTATGGGCAAATGTAGAGATTTAGGAAGTCAGGAAATGGAAAAGGCTAAGCTATAGGCAGAGCTTTACCCCACTATCCATCAGGCTGAGCAGAGAGTTAAGGGAACAGCAGCCTTTACTCACAGAGGTGAGAGAAGTATTTGACAATGATCCCTTGCTGGATTTCTCTGCTGCTCGGCTGCCTTCTGACATTACAAGCAATATCCACTAGTCTGGATCCATGCAGCAGAAGTCCAAGGTGAGTGGCAAAGCTGCCAAACTCAGAAATGTCTTGAGACATGGCTGCCATAAGACAGGGATTTGTGGAAGCGATGCTGCCTCAGCAGCGGCAGGGGAGAGCCAAACTGCTCGGGTCAGTTCAGAATGGCAGCCGGCAAATAGGCTGTGATATGGTTCGAGTGTAGCCAGGTCCAGGTGCTGCTGGCAGCTCTCTCAAATGGACCCCAGGACTTGCCAAGCTTGCAAGTTTGCACAGAATGGGGGAGAATGCAAAAGTGGGGAGAACTGTCCAAAAACAGGGAGGGTGTAAAACCGAGAGCTGTGCCAAAGGTAGGAGCTGCCCAAAAGCAGAGACGGTCCAAACTGGGAATGCTGTCACAGCAGGAACCTGTCCTGTGGGCAGCTCTGTCAAGGTGGGAACTCTTTCAAGGCAGGAACCCCCTCACACCTTCTCTCTTATTCTATTGATGCTTTTCTAGACAAAGTGTCCATTTGCCATTTTATACTGGGCACGAAAACTCAGCCAACCACCAGCCCGATGCCAGCATGGGCTTCCACACACACGGGTTAGTACAGGTGTGGAAAGGCACCTTTTGCTGTTCCCCCTTCAAGCCTGCAGGGCTGGGAGGGGAAGTGATTTTCACACCCTCTTCTCCCCATTCAAACTGGGGGGCAAAAGGGGGGAGGGAGAGAAGAAAGGAATTTGGAGTGCTTTGGAACAGCAGTTCAATAGTGTCAGGCGCCAGGTCCTGCACTTGGGTTACAACAGCCCCATGGTAAGTTACAGACCTGCGGATGTGTGGTTGAAAAGCTGCAATGTGGAAGAGTGACCTGGCTGATGGTTGACTGACTATGTGCCAGCAGGGCCCAGGTGGCCAAGAAAGCATCCTGGCTTGTGTCAGAAATGGGGAGGCCAGCAGGGACAGGGAGGTGATCATCCCCGTGTGCTCAGCACTGGTGAGGCCACACCTTGAGTGTTGTGTTCAGTCCTGGACCCCTCACTACAGGAAGGATGTTGAGGGGCTGGAGTGTGCCTAGAGAAGGGGAACAAGGCTGGAGAGGGGTCTGAAGCACATGGCCTACGACAAGCAGCTGAGGGAGCTGGGATTGTTCAGTCTGGAGAAGAGGAGGCTGAGAGGAGACAGCTCTACAGCTACCCAAAATGAGGTTGGAGTGAGGAGAGGGCAGCCTCTTCTCCTTGGTGTCAAGTGACAGGACCAGAGAAAATCGTTTCAAGCTGCGCCAGAGGAGGTTTAGGCTGGATGCTAGGAAATAGTTCTTCACTGCAAGGGTTCTCAAACATTGGTATGGTCTGCCCAGGGCAGTGCTGGAGCCACCATCCCTGAGGGTGTTCAGGCAGTGTGAGGACCTGGCACGTAGCGACATGGTTTAGTGTTGACCTTTCAGTTCTGGGCTGATCATCTAGGTGACCTTGGAGGCCTTTTCCAACCAGATGTATTATGTGATTCTGTCACATGCATTAATGTAGGATCTAGTGGTCCTTGTCCCCAAGGAAATGTGCAAAGTCTTTCCAGATAAGCACATTAATGGGCTGAAAATGAAAAGGCAAGAAGAGGGTGGCTTTGCAAAAGGTGTGAGTTATGCACTTCTATGCAGAGTTAATGTTAGAGAAAAAGGAGCTTTTGCTGTGTTTACCCTCCCTGCCCTGCAGAAGGATTGCAAACACCTGTGAATGATGGTTCTTCAGCTCTAGATCTCTTAAAATATCTCCCTGCAGTGTTCTTGGCAGCTTAGCTTGTTGAAATGTAGAAGAAGCCAATGAATCAAGGACAGAGAAGATAAAAACCTCTTGCTCTCTTCTACTCTAATTTCCAAAGTAATTCTGGAGAGAATGAATGGTTCATGAGAAAGCAGGATGGAAAATCTCATCAGGCGTATCCATACCGCACATCGTGGCACGGCATGGTGGGGTTAGGGAGCCCTTAATACTTGGAGTTTGGCAGGATTAATCCTCCTGGGAATAGCAACAATGCTCAATCACAGTACAGAGGACAGCCAGTGCATGCCTCTGGGTACACCACAGCAATGCTGTATTACTTCTCTGTGATATTTACTTTTTTAGACTGTAATAAAAGCTAATTTTGTTTCAACAGCTGAAGGATCTCTGACCATTTCCCCCTGTGATGTTATTAAAGAAAAGAATATGGCCACTACAAAGGTATTTTCCCACTTATTGCCTACTTTCTCTGACTGAAGTAGTACATGCCAGATGAGTTATCACTGGTGGTCTTACCTGTTTTGTTCTTTTTTTTAATGCCTAGTGTCATGGCTTTTTGTACCTGTCCCGAGGAGATGCAGCTGCAAGGCTGACAGGGATAATGCAAGAGGCCTGGAAGCCAAATAGAAAGCAGAAGCGACTGGCAGGAACAGAAGCCGGTAAGTACTGCAATAAAAGTGCTATTTAACCTGCTGGCTAATACAAAAAGGTTATTTCTGCAGCAACTAGTAGAACAATGTATTTGGCAATTAAGTTAATCCAAACAAATAGGGATTTTAACTGCATTGTCCTGGCCAAATTCCAGCTTAGGTAATTACATTCTGGCTACCTGCATTCCCTCTGGAGTTTCTGCTGGGTAAGTTATGGCTTACACCGTTCCGTGCATGTGTTGGGCTCCTTGTGAACAATTGTGTAATGTGTCAGCAACTGGTAAATCCTGCCTGGTAAGAAAAACAAAGGGGAGCATCACAGAATGTTAGGGGTTGGAAGGGACCTCGAAAGGTCATCCAGTTCAACTCCCCTGCCAGAGAAGCATCACCTAGGGCAGATCACACAGGAATGCATGCAAGTGGGTTTTGGATGTCTCCAGAGAAGAAGACTCCACAACCTCTCTGGGCAGCCTAAGCCAGGGCTCCGACACCTTCAGAGTAAAAAAGTTTTTCCTTATGTTCACATGGAGCCTCCTCTGCTCCAGCTTGCACATATTGACCCTTGTCCTATCACTGGACATCACCGAGCAGAGCCTGGCTCTGTCCTCCCAACACTGCCCCACACATCTTCATAAACATGAATGAAGCACTGAATTTAGATCTAGCTTACATCTGCTGCTGTATCTGAAACAAAGCAGCCTCTGGCTGTGACTTTGCCATTTTGAAGGGCCAGGAAGTATCACAGTAATTTAATTCATTTTATTGGTTGCAAGCTGATTTGGATCTTCCCCGTGAAGCTGAAATGAGAAAACATGGGTTAAGGGTAATGTACTGTGTTCTCCATGCATTTCCCTTTTCCTGTTTCACCTCAGAAACCATGGCACATTTTGTAAGCTGACAAGATGATTAATTGTAGCTAGCATACAGTGAACAGATCAGGGAGTCCTTTGCTCCCTGAGATTTTGATGGAGCTGAAGAGAACATGCCTTATCTTTCCAAATACGAGGCACTACAAGGAGGGCCACAAAGACAATCCAAGGGCTGAAGCACTTCTGCTATGAGGACAGGCTGAAGGAGCTGGGGTTGTTCAGCCTGGAGAAGAGAAGGCTCCGGGGGATCTTACTTAGAGCTGCCTTTCAATACCTGAAGGCATCCTACAGGAAGGCTAGAGGACTTTTCATAAGGGTGTCCAGAGACAGGATGAGGGGGCATGGTTTTAAGCTGAGGGAGTATAGGTTTAGGCTGGATCTTAGGAATTTCTTCAGTCCAAGAGTGGTGAGGCTCTGGAATGGGTTGTCCAGGGAGACTGTGGATTCCTTCTCTCTGGGGGCATTCAAGGCCAGGTTGGATGAGGCCTTGTGCAGATAAGTGAAGTATGAAGCATCCCTGCCCATGGCAGGGGAGTTGCAGTAGATGATCTCTGAGGTCCCTTCCAACCTGAGCCATTTAATGATTCCGTGATTCAGATCAATCACAGAATGGTCTGAATGGATCAGATATGAGTTGCAAGTGTGTAAACACACTGGTACTTGAATGCAGAGCCACCCAGGAAATTCACAATTAGAGCTCTGCTGGCTCTGGCTTCAGGGCAGTTTTGTAAAAGGCATGCAGCCCGTTGCCATTACCTGGTCTTGGGAACTGTCTGTCTCTTTGTGGTGCTACTTGTGAAAGCCAGGACACATTCAGCATCTTTTAAGAGCTGCAGTTACCTGGAGATCGGGCACATGCCTGCCACCTCACAGGGAGCATCTGAGGGCAGCCAGCTCTTTGTTGCATGCAGCAGAATGAATTAACAGGAATAATGAGATCTGAGGCAAAGAAGAGGTTCCTTTCACCTAGACAAATGTTTTAGCAGCTGTGCAAAACACTTCAGGTCCTCCAGTGAATGAATTAATATAAATGAACATTGGCAAGCAGATTGCAATGAGAATTGCTTTTGATCACAAAGATCTTTGGGTGATTTGATCAGAAAATCTGCGAATTTAACAAAAAAAATGGGGTTTATTTATTCGTCAAAAGGAAAACATTTTACAGCAGGCTAAACAGAAAACACATGCAGCAGCTTCAAGCTCCTCTTGACAAGTTTCATTTACTTCACTTAAAGTGATTCAGCCATCACCTTCTCTCTGTGATAGCTATTTTGTTGGGGAAATGAATTTGACTGTGCATGATAAATGAACTGCACTGAAAATCCCAATTTTTATCAGCTTTAACCCTTGATCTTAATTGACTCCACATCTGTTTCTGTAGAAACCAGCAAAACAATCAATAAAATACTGCAACTGGCTCTGCTGGTATTGAAGAAGTATGCAGGGAAAAAAAAAAAAACAAGCCCAACTTTCAGTAATTCACTTCCCACCAATCTGTGGGTACAGCAACATGTGTGCTGTGTTGCCCTCAGAGGTGTAGCTGTGGCTGATCCCTGCTAGAGAAAAGCACATCTCATGATGCAATTCCCTCTGCTTCACCTTTGTGTGAGAGGTAAAATAAGGATGATGCCTTTCATCCCACTGATTGACAGTAGTTCTGATGGGAACAGTGGAAAGGAACCACTTCTATATTTTATTTCCATACCAAGAGGAGTGGGATCAATATGCATTATCTATTTCATGGGAGAAACTCCTGTGGCTCAGCCTCTATCCACAGGAAAATGTCAAAGCAAAGTGAAAGAGTCCAGCTGAAGTGTCCTTGGGAACACATTTGAGTAATGTGAAATCACCAGTTCTTGCAACCTTATTTTTGCACAGCCATGTTTGAAAGTGTGTAGACCCCATGCTAAACTCCTTGAGGGGTATGGAATCAAGAGCTATAAATCCTTGGCTTCTAACTCCTACAGCAATGCTTTGTGAGCCAAGTGTGTTGCTACACTGTGTAATTTTCAGCCTTCAGAACAGTGCACTTAGAAGTCTATTAGTGGGCACTCTGATGTACTTTGCTATTGTTGAAGTGTAAGGTTGGAGGAATGCAGTTTGGCCTAAGTGTGTTGTTACTCAGTGGTTATGCAATACATCTGTGGTTTCTGAAAAGCAGTTTCTTGGAAGTTTTATGTAGAAAGAAAGCAAAGAATCATTAAGGTTAGAAAGAGACCTTTGGAAAAGATCATCATGTCCAACCATCAATCTTAACCCCTCCATGCACGTTTAACCATGTCCTGAAGTGCCATGTCCACATGCTTTAATATCTCCAGAGATGGTGACTCCACCACCTCCCTGGGTAGCCTGTCTCAGTGCCTGACCACTCTTGCAGTAAAAAAGTTTTTTTTCCTGATCTCCAACCTTAACCTCTCCTGGCACAACTTGAGGATGTTAAGAATAAGTTCTTTACTATGAGGGTGGTGGAGCACTGGAACGGGTCACCCAGGGAGGTGGCTGGGATCCCATCCCTGGAGATACTCAAGGTGAGGCTCGACAGGGCTCTGGGCAACCTGATCTAGTTGAGAATGTCAGCATANTCTTCCCCCTCTTCCCCCTCTTCCCCCTCTTCTCCCATGCATATTTTAATTACCAGGAGATCACCAGCACCAAACATTATTAGTAATGCACAGAGTTAGAAATTCAGCTCTGCTGTGCTTCTGAGAGTTTGTCCATCACTAACAAGAGCTAGCTCATTTTTTTTTCAAGAGCTGTGAGAAGACTGCATGGTTGGAATATGTGTTTGAGAAGGAATTTGATAAATTGCTCCAAAAATTAAGGTTTTGGTTGTGGGGGTTTTTTTCTGCTTTATATATTTTCCCTTAAAGAATTTGCCTGGGTGTTTGTACTTAAGCAGATGAAAGCTAGAAGACATTTATATATGTTCATGTTTCTGTGACTGCATATATCTAGATAATGAAATTATTTCTTTATTGGTTTCCCCCCCCCCACACTGTCATGGAGATAGCCACACACAAGTAGTTTGTGTGTGCATTGATGTGTTACAGGTAGGGCTGATGACAGTTTCTATAATTAAGTTGCCAAAGAGTTCTCATTACAAGAAACTGAAAATAGGGTGTTACAGCTCTCCAAACATGCATTTTCAGGGCAAGGCTTTTTTAGAGCGGGTCCAGGCAAATTACATAGATATCACACAGTAATTTCAGCAAGAATGGTTGTTTTACACCTGAAGCATGACAAAATAGGGTTTCCTTGAGTTAAAAGAAAACCAAAATTGAGTGAATCATCAGAAGGCTCCTGCTTTCAAAGTGAGGTTTTGCAGTCTTAATGGAGCAGGGAGTTTATGTTAGGCATGTGCCTGTTAATGTCTAGAACAAAACCAATTCTGCTGTCAGTCAAACTGAAAAGTCTGTGCAAATATCTGGTTTGCTGGAGTTCAACCAAGTTCATAAGGTTGACAGCTAAATCTTCCCAAGCTTCTGCTTGGATGGGGCATGGTTTAGTTCAGATTGAAATAGCCTGTCTGTAGTTACACCTAGTGTAAGTAGCTGAGTTCTGCCAACAGAAAGATGGGGTTTATTTCCCCTCTTAGAATATTAAACCAGACTGCAGTGGGGGTTGCACTAGGTGACCTTTGGAGGTACTTTCCAACCTGGGTGATTTGATGATTCCCTTTTGCCCAAGGAGACATACTCTGTTGAGGCCAGGAGGTCTGATGATGCTTGGCACACTGTTGTGATGGAGTTCAGGATAGGATGGACACAGGGATGCACCACTTAGCGATGTGTAATCTGAAATGTACATAGCAAGAGCCAAGACACCAGTCCCTCAGGCCCAGTTTGGAGCAGCACCCAGGGCAGGGCAGTGATTGCCCTGACTAATCTAACTAGGTTCTGGACTGCAGGCCCTGAACATAGCGTTTCCACCTCCTGCTCAGCCTTCTGTACGGCCTTGGACAGGTTGGGGAGACGTATCTCCAAATTCATTAGGATCCCAGCAGCTCCACTGCCAGGTGTTTTGTTTCAATGACATGGGCAGTACTGTGCCCTGTGTCTTTCACCCATCTATTTTTTACACATTTTTGTATGAAGTGTCATTAGCTGTGGGTGTGTATTCCAAGTGTGCTCTCGCCAAGGCAGAGCAGAACGGGGAGGAGAACCTCCCTCCACTTGCTGGGCACTCTCAATGTACCTGCTAGAGGGAGAGCTTTACAGTCAGTGGGATACTGGGGAATTTTCAATTATTGTTATTGGGTTTATTTTTAATGCTCTTTTGATTTTATTCCTGCACTAACTCTCTATAATTTCTCCAAGGTGACCAAGCAGTAGCAGCTCCAGGCTCTAGACCACGTGGGATGCAGAGAGTGGATGGGAGAAATGTCTTAGGGGTGCAGCTATTTTCCAGGTAACTATCTTGTTGTATATAGAGACAACAGAGAAAATGGTAGAAGCCTGAGGGAATCTGATAGCAACAGAAATTGAGTTTGATTTCCTTTGTGTAACAAACCAAACAAAAAACAACCAACCAACCAACCAAAAAAACTCACCAAAGAAAACAAAAACAACCTCCCCCCAAAAAACCCACACAAAGGCAAGAAAACCACACACCATGCAGCCCAGGCTGCCACTGGCCTCCTGGGCTGCAAGTGCCCGTTGCTGGCTCATGTCCAGCATCTCATCCACCAGCACCCTCAAGTCCGTTTCTGCAGGGCTGTTCTCCATCTCATCATCCCCTGGCCTGTCTTGATATCAAAAGCTGCCCTGACACAGGTGCAGGACCTTGCTCTTTGCCTTATTGAGCCTCAGACCACAACCATTTGGATCTTTCACAATACCGATACAAATTGTGCCACACTGTTGTGCTAAACTTTGTGATCCTGTGGCCACAGAGGATGCAGAAAGATCTTCCCCCTCTTCCCCCTCTTCCCCCTCTTCC
>WAAF01011349.1:236868-343530 GCA_013400475.1 Tricholaema leucomelas | reverse complement strand
GGTTTTGCAGTCTTAATGGAGCAGGGAGTTTATGTTAGGCATGTGCCTGTTAATGTCTAGAACAAAACCAATTCTGCTGTCAGTCAAACTGAAAAGTCTGTGCAAATATCTGGTTTGCTGGAGTTCAACCAAGTTCATAAGGTTGACAGCTAAATCTTCCCAAGCTTCTGCTTGGATGGGGCATGGTTTAGTTCAGATTGAAATAGCCTGTCTGTAGTTACACCTAGTGTAAGTAGCTGAGTTCTGCCAACAGAAAGATGGGGTTTATTTCCCCTCTTAGAATATTAAACCAGATTGGAAGAGACCTCCAAGGTCATCCAGTCCAACCTAGCACCCAGACCTATCCAGTCAACTGGACCATGGCACTAAGTGCCCCATCCAGGCTTTTCTTGAACACCTCCAAGGACAGCAACTCCACCACCTCCCTGGGCAGCCCATTTCAATGGCAATCACTCTATCTGGCAACAACTTCCTCCTAACATCCAGCCTAGACCTCCCCTGGCACAACTTGAGACTGTGTCCCCTTGTTCTGTTGCTGCTTGCCTGGCAGAAGAGGCCAACCTCACCTGGCTACAGCCTCCCTTCAGGTAGTTGTAGACAGCAATGAGGTCACCCCTGAGCCTCCTCTTCTCCAGGCTAAACACTCCCTGCTCCTTCAGCCTCTCCTCATAGGGTTTGTGTTCCAGGCCTCTCACCAGCTTCGTCGCCCTTCTCTGGACATGTTCCACTGTCTCAACATCTCTCCTGAAATAAGACACAAAGGATGGGATTAACAGAAACATCTGAAAGGAGACTACAGAACACTGAGGCTGGCTGAGGAANCAAAAAACAACCAACCAACCAACCAAAAAAACTCACCAAAGAAAACAAAAACAACCTCCCCCCAAAAAACCCACACAAAGGCAAGAAAACCACACACCATGCAGCCCAGGCTGCCACTGGCCTCCTGGGCTGCAAGTGCCCGTTGCTGGCTCATGTCCAGCATCTCATCCACCAGCACCCTCAAGTCCGTTTCTGCAGGGCTGTTCTCCATCTCATCATCCCCTGGCCTGTCTTGATATCAAAAGCTGCCCTGACACAGGTGCAGGACCTTGCTCTTTGCCTTATTGAGCCTCAGACCACAACCATTTGGATCTTTCACAATACCGATACAAATTGTGCCACACTGTTGTGCTAAACTTTGTGATCCTGTGGCCACAGAGGATGCAGAAAGATCTTCCCCCTCTTCCCCCTCTTCCCCCTCTTCCCCCTCTTCCCCCTCTTCTCCCATGCATATTTTAATTACCAGGAGATCACCAGCACCAAACATTATTAGTAATGCACAGAGTTAGAAATTCAGCTCTGCTGTGCTTCTGAGAGTTTGTCCATCACTAACAAGAGCTAGCTCATTTTTTTTTCAAGAGCTGTGAGAAGACTGCATGGTTGGAATATGTGTTTGAGAAGGAATTTGATAAATTGCTCCAAAAATTAAGGTTTTGGTTGTGGGGGTTTTTTTCTGCTTTATATATTTTCCCTTAAAGAATTTGCCTGGGTGTTTGTACTTAAGCAGATGAAAGCTAGAAGACATTTATATATGTTCATGTTTCTGTGACTGCATATATCTAGATAATGAAATTATTTCTTTATTGGTTTCCCCCCCCCCACACTGTCATGGAGATAGCCACACACAAGTAGTTTGTGTGTGCATTGATGTGTTACAGGTAGGGCTGATGACAGTTTCTATAATTAAGTTGCCAAAGAGTTCTCATTACAAGAAACTGAAAATAGGGTGTTACAGCTCTCCAAACATGCATTTTCAGGGCAAGGCTTTTTTAGAGCGGGTCCAGGCAAATTACATAGATATCACACAGTAATTTCAGCAAGAATGGTTGTTTTACACCTGAAGCATGACAAAATAGGGTTTCCTTGAGTTAAAAGAAAACCAAAATTGAGTGAATCATCAGAAGGCTCCTGCTTTCAAAGTGAGGTTTTGCAGTCTTAATGGAGCAGGGAGTTTATGTTAGGCATGTGCCTGTTAATGTCTAGAACAAAACCAATTCTGCTGTCAGTCAAACTGAAAAGTCTGTGCAAATATCTGGTTTGCTGGAGTTCAACCAAGTTCATAAGGTTGACAGCTAAATCTTCCCAAGCTTCTGCTTGGATGGGGCATGGTTTAGTTCAGATTGAAATAGCCTGTCTGTAGTTACACCTAGTGTAAGTAGCTGAGTTCTGCCAACAGAAAGATGGGGTTTATTTCCCCTCTTAGAATATTAAACCAGATTGGAAGAGACCTCCAAGGTCATCCAGTCCAACCTAGCACCCAGACCTATCCAGTCAACTGGACCATGGCACTAAGTGCCCCATCCAGGCTTTTCTTGAACACCTCCAAGGACAGCAACTCCACCACCTCCCTGGGCAGCCCATTTCAATGGCAATCACTCTATCTGGCAACAACTTCCTCCTAACATCCAGCCTAGACCTCCCCTGGCACAACTTGAGACTGTGTCCCCTTGTTCTGTTGCTGCTTGCCTGGCAGAAGAGGCCAACCTCACCTGGCTACAGCCTCCCTTCAGGTAGTTGTAGACAGCAATGAGGTCACCCCTGAGCCTCCTCTTCTCCAGGCTAAACACTCCCTGCTCCTTCAGCCTCTCCTCATAGGGTTTGTGTTCCAGGCCTCTCACCAGCTTCGTCGCCCTTCTCTGGACATGTTCCACTGTCTCAACATCTCTCCTGAAATAAGACACAAAGGATGGGATTAACAGAAACATCTGAAAGGAGACTACAGAACACTGAGGCTGGCTGAGGAATGAGGGTAGTGAAATGCTGGAACAGATTGCCCAGAGAGGTGGTGGAGGTTCTGTCCCTGGAGACATTCACAGAATCGCAGGATGTTAGGGGTTGGAAGGGACCTCAAAAGGTCATTGGGTACAACACTCCTGCTAGAGCAGCATGACCTACAGCAGGTCACACAGGAACTCTTTGAGGCAGGTTTTGAGTGTCTCCAGAGAAGGAAAAACAAGACAAGGAGCTGGCAGAGTAGAAAGCAGCTCAATTGCAGAAATGATGGAACAAACCAGAGGGGAAAAAAAGTGAAGCTCTGACAGAGCCTTGTCATTTATTAGTCACTAATTTTTATTTGTCACAAACAAGGCATCCAGAACTGGTATATTTTTAATCTTGTTCTCCTTCCTTTGTATTGCTTTCCCTTCTGTAAACAAAGGCTTGTTCCATCCCCTCACCTCAGAAAAGTGTTGGGAAGATAAATCACACAGTGTTTGCGAAACATCCACATATGCTAATGATGAGCACCGCAGAAGCACCCAGGAGGAAATTAATAATTCTGTCTTCAGAACCACACTTGTAAATGTGCTGTAAATAAGGCCTGGGGCAGTACATTAAACAACAAGCAGAAACCAAAATATTGAATTGCTGCTCATTAAAGAAGCTCAGTCCATTCTATGCACAAAAGGAGGTAGGCAAAAAAAATCCGTGGAGAAAAATATCCTGCTATCATCCAAAGTTGTGCCACACTTCGCAGAGAAAAGGGAGACCATCCACAGAGGCTTGCACAGGCTTGAGAGGTGGGGCCAAGCCAGCCTCATGAAGTTTGACAAGACCAAAGTGCAAGGTCCTGTATGTGGGTCAGAGCAATCTCAAAGACAAATCCAGGCTCAAGATCTGTCTGGAAGAGAAGGTCTTGGAGGTGTCAGTTGATGGCAAACTCCCTGTGAGGCAGCAATGGTTGCTGGCAGCCCAGTAGGCAGCTGCGTGCTAGGCTGCATCCAAAGCAGGGAGAGCATTAGCACAGGGAGGGCATTCTGCCCCTCTGCTCTGCTGAGATTCCACCTGCAGCACTGCCTCCAGTTCTGGTGCCCCCAGCATAAGAGGGACATCAAACTGCTGGAGCGAGTCCAGAGATGGGCCATGAAGATGATTGGAGGGCTGGAGAATCTCTGCTATGGTGATACGGGAACAGGCTGAGAGAGTTTGGTCTGTTCAGCCTGGAGAAACAAAGGCTCTTGGGAGACCTTAGAGCGATCTTCCAGCACCTGAAGGTGTCCTGCTGACACCTTGTCAGGCTCTGCTGCTACTCAGTGAGACCTGGACATGTTGGAGAGTTGGGCAGAGGCAAACCTCACGAAGCTCAAGAAGGGCAACTGTAGAGCTCTGCACCTGGGAAGAAATAACAAGGTGAGGAGCTGACCTGCTGGAAGGCAGCTCTGCAGAGAAGAACCTGGCAGTATTAGTGGCCAAGTTCACTATGATTCAGAAGTTTGCTCTTGATGCTAAGAAGGTTTTGGTCTCTTGGGGTGCATTGAGAAGAGTGTGACCAAGCAGGTTGAAGGAGGCTCTGCCCTAATGAGGCCACACCTGTAGTACTGTGTCCAGTTTTGGCCTCCTAGTTCCAGAGAAATGAGGAACTGATGGAGAGTCCAACAACAAAGGTGATTTGAGACCTGGGGCATCTCTCTGACAAGGGGACACTGAGAGACCTGAGACTCTTCTTTCCTAAAGAAGATCAGCCTGAAAGGGGAACTTATAAATGCTTATCAATATTTAAAGAGTGGATGTCAAGAGGATGAGGCTGAGCTCTTCAATAGTTGCGAGTGATAGGACAAGGAGCAGCAAGTCTGAACTGGAACACAGGAAGATCTACCTAAACATAAGGAAAAACATCTTTTCTGTGAGGTAGCACTGGGACTAAGATGGGCAAAGAGGTTGTGGAGTCCCCTTCTCTGGGGACTTTCAAAATGTAAACCATCCCTGGATGTTTTCAAGGCCAGACTTGATGAGGCTCTAGGCAACTTGATCTAGTGGAAAGTGCCCCTGCCTATGGCAGGGGGCTGGAGCTGGATGATCCTTGAGGTCCCTTCCAACCTAAACCATTCTATGATTCTGTGATCCTATGATCCTTGAGTTCCCTTGCAAGCCTGACAATTCTGTGATCCTGTGACACATTCCTGTGTGGCCTGATCCAAAAGAACCTGCTTTAACAGGGAGATTTGACTAGGTAACCCCTGGAAGTCCCCTCCAATCCCTATGCTTCCGTGACAAGTATTTGTTCTGTTCAAATAGAAAAAGCTAATTCCCCTATTAGAAGGAGATTTGAGCTATGTGATGGGATGTTATCTGCCATAGGTATGCTTATAATTGTACTGTAGATGTCTTCTCCCTTATCATGCCTATCCAATCTTCTCTAGCACACTATCCTGAATTTAAAGCAGCTCTAACATGCTAGGAGGCTTGAGGCAGGAATATTCACAATGATCAAGGAATGTTTTTTTTCCCCATTAAGCTGTATTTTGTTTGTAAGTAAATGTGGAGTTCAAATGCCCCCTTCTTTAAAAATGGTGTTTGCAGTTCTGCAGGTATTGACTTTGTAGCACTACATTACCTAGCTGACTGAGGCAAGACTCCTCTGAATAAGATCATGAAACATGTACCTCGTGTTCTAATTAAAGCCAAGGGCCATTCATCTCTCTAATTGCAACAATGCCCTCCAGGATAATTTCATCCCAAATGTACCATTCTTCTTTTGCCTGAACAAGTGATTTCAAAACCACCTGGAGCTTTGCCAGGCACGGGGAGAAAAATGTACTGGCAGTGGTACCACACCAGAAAACCTTACAGGATGAAAAATTGCAGAGGTCAAGCAAAATGTTGAGATGTTTCTATCAGGCTCCTAGAAGAATTTACATCTGTTGCCTGAATGTTAGTGATCATATTGTCTAATTTTCCACACAAAGTACTTAAAGCCATCTGCTAATAACTAAAGATTTTCTAAGATGTTCTGTAACCTTTGGGGCTGCCAAAAATTTTCTTCCTGAGGGAAAAAAAAAAGGTTTTCTCCTATTCAGATGGAATTTCATGTGATTGAGTTTATGTCCGTTGCCCCTCATCCTATCACTGAGTATCACTGAAATCACTGAATAGAGGCTGGCTCCATCCTCCTGACAGCCTCCCTGCAGATATTTGCAGACTGATGAGGTCTCCTCTCAGCCTGCTCTTTTACAGACTAAACAGCCCCAGGTCTCTGAACCTTTCTTTGCGAGAGAGATGTTCTAGTCCCTTCATCATCATTGTAGGTTGCCATTGAACACTCTCCTGCAATTCCCTGTCTGTCAATTGTCTCTTGACCTGAGAAACCCACAACTGGACACAGTATCCCAGATGTGGTCTAGCTAGGGCTGAATAGAGGGGAGAATGAATTGGTCCTGGAAGCAGGATGTACAATCAGGGGAAAGCTGCAGACTACAGTCAGTGAAGATCTCTGAGCATGTATGAGCAGCGCTAGCATCTGGGTTCCTCTGTAAAGCAGACAGCTCAGCGAGTGGGACCTGTAGGATTACTGAGGCTGAGTTTTACAGATCCAGCATAGTCTTCAGGATTTATTTGCCATTTGTAAGACATAACCTGAAAATCCTATATGCCTTGATTATTTGCAGGTTGAATTCATCCCTGACAACAATATTTCATCCCTAGGGTTCATGCAACAGAGTTTCACTGATGAAGACTAAGAAATATCTGTAACTATCACTCACTTGGCCTAAGGACATGCACTAAGAGGCTTCTTGTTTATCAATGGACAAGAGTCACCCTATTAGCTTCAATATTTCAGTTAGGTGTTCTCTGGAGTGAGGGTTTTTATTCTGTGGTCTACTAAGCTACTAGGAACAGTGGACACAACATTAGAAAGGAGGCTATTAGAATTAAAGATCTTTAAGAGCTCAGTGAGGGAATAAGAATGGTGAGTCATAGATTCATAGAATGGTTTGGGCTGGAAGGGACCTAAAAAGATCATCTAGTTCCAAACCCCCTTCCACCAGACCAGGTTGCTCAAGGCCTCATCCAACCTGGCCTTGAACATCTCTGGGGGGGGTAGCATCCACTACCTCCCTGGCCAACCTATTCCACTGTCTCACCACCCTCACTTTAAAGAATTTTTTTCTAATCTGCAGTCTAAATGTGCCCTCCTCAAGCTTGAATCTGCTTCCTTCTCATCCTATCACTACAAGCCCTTATAAAAGTCCCTCTTCAGCTTTCTTTTAGCCCACTTCAGACACTGGAAGTCTGCTCTAAAGTCTCCCTGGAGCCTTTTCTTTTCTGGGCTGCCCGTCCCTATAGCAGAGGTGCTGCAGCTTTCAGATCAACTTCATGGACCTCCTCTGGATGCATTCCAGCAGCTCTGTGTCCCTGTTATGCTGTGGGTACCAGAAGTGGCTGCAGCAGTCTAGGTGAGGTCTCACAAGAGCAGAGCAGGAGGGAAAATTGCCTCCTTTGTCCTGCTGGCCCCACTGCTTTTGATCTTTGTTGTGTGTTTTCCGCCTCCAGCTGATCATGCGCTGCTGCACCAACGTGTCAAAGGGGTTAATGTGAGGCACAAATCCCAACAGAAAGCTAACATCTCCCACTCACTGATTTTACAGAGAGCTGGGAAATTATTATCCTTTGGGCAAGGAGAATTTTATTGATCACACCTAGTTTTTAGATGCTGAATGCATAGAACAGTATTTTCCACGCAGTTTAATGTGGTTTTATTAAAAAAGGGAAGGAAAAAAACCCAAACAAAACAGAGAGAGAAAATGAAGCTTTGGGTCATCTGAAATCCAACATTTCATGGTTTTTGGTTTATGGATTTTTTGCTGTTCTCTTTTTTTTCTGTGGTGAGTCCCAAATGGATCATTTCCTACCAGCAGTCACATCTTCTCTCCTTAAGAATTCGGTTTGTGCTTCACAGTACCATATGAGATGACAGACGGGCCCAGGCAGAAATGAATACAAACCTGGGTTCAGCTTCAACCAGCCTCTCCTCTCCCTTTTTTTTTTCCCCCATTTCCCACTAGCAGCAGCAGCCTGAAAGGCAGTTTTCAAACCAGGTTTTCTGTTGCTGGAACACACTCAAAATCAGTTGTCTCCACCAAGTGACCACGTGCACACCAAGAATATGATTTGCTGCTGTTGTTCTTGCTGAGATGTGGAGATTTTATGATTCCACCAATGCGTGGGATGTGTGTGGGGGGCTAAATTTCATGCTGCTTCTGGGTTACTTTGGCCCACTACCCTGGGAGATAATGCTGGTGTCACTTCAACTGTATGTAAGCAACTACATGCAGTGTGGCATTGTGCTGTCTATTAGCAGTAGGTCTTGCAGCAGTGGTCATAACTCTGAATTTTATTATGTAGAGAAGGAAATGGTGGAATGATGGAGTGGGAGGTCCTGAAGAAACCTATAATTGCTGATGATCCCTGCTCTGGCAGAGAAGAATAGAAAGGCACTCATGAAAACAAGCTAGATTAAAGGGAGGGAAAGTGTCTTTCTCAGCCTTCTAGTGAAGATCTCACTTTGGATTTCACAGAGTTTCTTTCCTGTGTCTTAGCCTAGATGCCCATGCAGGAACCAAATGTCCATTCTGCTGTGGCAACTTCTTTAGAATCATAGAATCAACCAGGTTGGAAGAGACCTCCAAGATCATCCTGCCCAACTTATCACCCAGCCCTGTCCAATCAACTAGACCATGGCACTAAGTGCCTCAGCCAGGCTTTGCTTGAACACCTCCAGGGATGGCAACTTCACCGCCTCCCTGGGCAGCCCATTCCAATGCCAATCACTCTCTCTGGCAAGAACTTCCTCGTGACATCCAGCCTAGACCTCCCCTGGCATAACTTGAGACTGTGCCCCCTTGTTCTGTTGCTGGTTACCTGGGAGAAGAGACCAACCCCCACCTGGCTATAGCCTCCCTCATAGAATCATTAAGGTTGGAAAAGACTTTTAGATTGTTGAATCCAACCATAGCCTAACTGCCCTGACCATTAAACCACATCCTGAAGCACCACAGCTACACACCTCTTAAACACCTCCAGGGATGTTGACTCCAGCACCTCCCTGCACAGCCTGTTCTAACACCTCATTACTCTTTCAGGTGATAAACTTTCCTAATCTCTAACCCAAACCTCTCATGCCTCAACTTAAACCCATTTCCTCTCATCCTATCACTAGTTACTTCTCTGGTCTGACCTCAGAGCATGCCATTAGAATTGACAATCAATTTGAGAGCTATCTATGCCCTGATTCTACATATCTTTATTTTTTGGTCTAGTTTATATACCTGAATATTCCCATTAAGATCACTCAATCTACTGAGACACTTAAAATTAGCCTCAAAATTAGTACTTTGCTGAGCCATGCCTTCAGTGAAGTGAACAAAAACATTTGGCTTTACAGTTGCTGATTTTTCAAGGCTTCAGTCAGGAAAATAAAAGAATCAGTAATGTTTGGTTTGGCTTATTTTGCAGTGAACAATCAGAGTGTAACAAAAATATTCATGGTTACTGTATAATTGTGAAGCAGTTAAAAGGTCCAGATTTTAGTCACTGATCCTCACTGTACTGTGAACACTTAATAAAGGAATAACGGAATTTAGAATTATAGAATGGTCTGGGTAGGAAGGGACCTCTGAAGGTCATTCAGTCCAACCTCCTCTGCAGTCAGCAGGGGCATCCTCAGCTAGATCATGTTGACCAAAGCCCTGTCCAGCTTCACTTTAAATATTTCCAGAGATGGAACCCCATCCACCTCCCTAGGCAACCTGTTCCAGTGTTCCACCACCCTCATAGTAAAGAACCCGTTCCTAATGTCCAAGCTAAATGTGCTCTTCTCTAGTTTGAAGCCATTGCTCCTTGTCCTATCGCTCAGGCCTTTGTAAACTGGCTCTCTCCATTCTTCTTGTAGGCCCTTTTCAAATACTGGAAGGCTGCTCTTAGGTCTATCCAGAGCCTTCTCTTCTCCAGGCTGAACACCCTCAGCTCCCTCAGCCTGTCATCGTGGCAGAAGTGCTCCAGTCTCCTGATGGCCCTGCTCTGGACTCACTCTGTCAGGTCCATGTCCTTCCTATATTGAGGGCTCCAGAGCTGGATGCAGTACTCAGGTGAGATTTCACCAGAGCAAAGTGGCAGAATCACGTCTCTGGATCTGCTGGCCAAGCATCTTTTGATGCAGCCCAGGATGTGATTTGCCTTCTGGGTTGCAAGCTCACACTGTGTGCTCCTGTCCAGCTTCTCATCCATCAGCACCCCCAATCCTTTTCCACAGGACTGCTTTCTACCACCTCATCCCCCAGTCTGTATTGATAGTGAGGACTGTTCCAGACCAGGTGCAGAACCTTGCACTTGTTCTTATCAAACCTCATGAGGTTCACCTGGGCCCACTTCTCCAGCTTGTCCAGGTCCCTCTGGATGGCATCCCATTCCTTTTAATCTTTGTCTAAATTGCAAAAGTAAACTTCAGGTCACCTGAGGTGATTTTTTGTTTCCTATTGATGGAATCTATGACCTATCTAGAAAGGTATGTATGGGTCTGGAAAAATGCAAGATAGCAAAACATGCCATTCATTATAAATAGAATAGCTCTTCTTAAGACAATGTTTCAGAGCTCTCATCTTCTGCTCAGATAGATGGAGAAAAAAGCTTCAAGCCAAATCAGTGGCAACACGACTGCATGAGTCAAACATGAGGGCAGGTGGGACCAGAGAAGAGTTTACAGCTGCCATGCAGCATTCCTGTTTGCTGGTGCCAGCTCTGCCCCATTTTTTTAGTGAATATGTTGCTGCCACTGTTCCTACTATGATTCCTAGGGAAAGATTTTGTTCCCATCTTGTTGACGAAACAGTCTTTATTTTTACTGGTCATGTTGCCTTGACTTGTTTTGCCATCATCTTCACCTGATGAGAGGAAAAGAAGGATCATTGTAGCATGTGGAACAGCTCCCTTGTGAGGAAAATCTCAGGGAGCTGGGGCTCTTCAGCTGGGAGCAGAAGAGCCTGAGGAGTGACCTTATTCAAGCTTATAAAGACGTGAGTGGCAGTGTCAGGAGGGCAGTGCCAGGCTCTGCTCCATTGATGTCTAATCCTAGGACAAGGAGCAACGGGTGCAAGCTGAAGCAGAGGAGGTGCCATGTGAACGTAAGGAAAAACTTTTTCCCTGTGAGATGCCAGAGCCTGAAGCAGGCTGCCCAGAAAGGCTGTGGAGTCTCCTTCTCTGGAGACATTCAAAGCCCACATGAATGTATTCCTGTGTGACCTGTTCTAAGTGATCCTGCTCTGGCAGGGATGTTGGACTTGGTGGTCTTTCAAAGTCCCTTCAAACCCCTAACATTCTGTGAATCATAGACTGGCTTGAGTTGGAAGTGACTGTAAAGGCCATCTAGTTCCAACCCCCATGCTGTGGGCAGGGACACCTCCCACTGGATCAGGTTGCTCAAAGCCTGCTCTTAAACGCTTCCATGGGAGTTTGTCCTTGTCTCATCCCTACTGCAAAAGAACTTGCTGCTGGATTCCACCTGAGCTTATCTGATGCCATTCCCAGAGCGTGCAATCACCATTCCCTTGAGCTCATGAATATCCATTAAAGACTGTGTATTGTTTCTGCTGGAGAGTTAATGTATTTGTAATTTCCTTTTTCTCGACTTAAATACGAGGTGACAACTGTGTTCTTTGTGGTCTTACATGATCTCCTGCTCTGCAGGGACGGGGATCACTGGTGTGTGAGAAAGAGCAACTGCTTACCAGTGTAATGGAAGCAAATGAAGATAATGGAAAGGGCAGGTAAATGACAGCATCTTTCTGAAAGACCTGCAGAACCTCTCCTGCTTCTTCTGAAGGATGTGCAAATGTTGCCACTTCTTTGCCCTAAGGTGAGTCTGAAAATGCACTAGAGTAAAAGTTCAGAATGGGAGTAATTAAGGATGTCCTTATCAGTGTTCTCATTTTATGTCTCTTCTGTTTTCAGCGGTGGTTGTTTCCTTTCCACAAAGGTAGCAACAACTCTGAATGCTGATAAAACAAATCTTGGCAGAGTCCCAAGCAAGATACCTTGTTCTGGGACTACACTCAGCCTGAGCTTCTCACATACATGGCAGGCATGCAAAGACTTTTCCTAGGCTGGACTAGCCACCTCTGCTAGTAAGAGGCCCATACATAGTTTGAGAGTCTAGATTTAGATCAGCTAGGCACTGATGAGGTTGAGAAAGATTAGGCATTGCACAAAATGATGTGGAAGGCCTTGCAAGAAATCTAATCCAAGCTTGTTCTGTTTAGTCAAATGCATTTCTTTATAAGGAGAACACTGATTTTGTATTTCTGTAGCCAACACTGCACCAGTGCATTTGTGATAGGACAAATATTGCTTTTGCTCTAGCTTACATTGCACAAGTGGATTCTTGACAAGACAAATACTCATTAATTTTCTATTGCTGTAGTCTCTGTTGCACTCTACAATATGCTCTTGTACGTGACCTACGAATGCTTTCCTCTACATCTTGTATAAAAGCCAGAACATTAAGGTCCTGGGAAGTATCAAATGAACTCTGGCCAGCAGTATGAGGGAGGTGATTCTGCCCCTCTGCTCTGCTTTCATAAGACCTCACCTGGAGTGCTGCATTCGCTTCTGGTGCCCCCAGCATAAGAAGGATGTGATGCTGCTGGAACGGATCCAGAGGAGGCCATAAAGATCATTAGAGGGCTGGAGAACCTCCCCTATGGGGATAGGCTGAGAGACATGGAGTTCATTAGCCTAGAGAGGAGTAGCCTCCAGAGAGACCTTGGAGTAGCCTTCCAGTACCTGAAGGGGGCCTACAAGAAATCCAGTAAGAGTCTTTTTACAAGGACTTGCAGAGACAGGATGAGAGTGAAGGGATTGAAGCTTGTGGGAGGCAGATTTAGACTGGAGATTAGAAGTAATTATTTCCAGTGAGGGCGGTGAGACACTGGAACAGGTTGCCCAGGGAAGTGGTGGATGCTGCCCTTCCCTGGAGCTGTTGAAGGCCAGGTTGCATGAGGCCTTGAGAAACTGGTCTGGTGGAAGGTGTCCCGGCCCATGGCAGGTGGGTTAAGACTAGATGGTCTTTAAAATCTCTTCCAATCCAAACTGTTCTATGGATCTATGAATCCTAGATCACTTCCATCTTTCAGGTTCATCTCCTACTATTCAGCAGGACTGCTGGATGACTTTGTAATTTGACTTTTAGAAAAGTGCCCTCTAAGAAAGAGAAACCATTGTTTATTTGAACAAGTTATTTCAAGAAAAAACAAACATCATAGCAGTTCTGCAAATCAGGGGATATATCCAATAATACACAGCTGAAGCACTGGGCTCACTGCTGGGATGTGATCATTGAGAGCCAAACCTGCACATTTGTATTTTCTCCTCATACATTTGTTATATGCAGGGTCTCTGCCTCATAGGTTGCTTTAAAACCAATATTTACAATAAGGGATCATTTGTGTTGTTTTCTAGTCCTTGAGAAGATGATAAAACATTTAAAATAGAATCATAGAATGCATTGGAAGGGACCTCTAGAGGTCGTCTACTCCTCTCCAGTAAGCAGAGACATCCAGTGCAGAGCCACAAAGATGCTGAAAGCAGTGGAACATCTCTCTATGATAAAAGTCTGAGGGAGCTGGGGCTCTTTAGCCTGGAGAAGAGGAGCCTGAGGGGTGACCTCATTGATATTGATAAAGGTGTGAAGGGAAGTGTAAGTAGAACAGAGTCAGGCTCTGCCCAGGGATGTCCAATGATAGGACAAGGGGCAATGGGTGCAAGCTGGAGCAGAGGATGTGAACATAAGGGAAAACCTTTCCATTCTGAGGGTGCAGACTGCCCAGAGGAGTTGTGGAGTCTTGTTCTTTGGAGATGTTCAAAACCCACCTGGATCTGTTCCAGTGTGACCTGGGTGATGCTACTTTGACCTTTTGAGGTCTCTTCCAACCAGTGACATTCTCTGATTCTTTGATTGTGTGTCATTCTCTGATTCCCAACTAGATCAGTTAGTTCAGAGCCCCATCAAGCCTGATCTTGTGTATCTGCAGGGATGGCCCTCTACCACCTCCCTGGGCAACCTGTTTCAGTGTTCCACCACCCATAGTAAAGAACTTCTTCCTACTTAGGAATGCAAAGTCTCAAGATGACTTTTTCAATCAATACATTTTCTTGGTATATTGCATTAATGTTTTTTTACTCTCTCTTTCTACAGGTACCAAGTATTTGCCTGACAACCAGATGGTACCACTCCATTTGTGTCTACCAGCAAATGTGTGAAACATTTCTGTTCTCCAAAGATACCTTTTGAAAGAAGACACTTTCAATCAGGTTTGGACATTTGTCATTTGTGGCACTTGATGCATTCTATAGAGTTTATTGCATTATTTGTTTTGACTGATGCATTAATAATGCCTAATATTGTCCCTTTTGATGGTCCTTGTAATATGCTAAGCTCTCATAGAAAAGGTGTGGTGTAAAATCTGGAGCAGCTGAGAGCAGAATAGACAGTTCAAGTAAGTCAAGATTTGTCTACAGAAATAAGAGAATTTGCAGATGACACCAAGTTAGGTGGCAGTGTTGATTTAGATGAGGGTAGAGAGGCTCTTCAGAGGGATTTGGATAGGCTGGATCAATGGGCCAACATTAGTGGGATGAATTTCAACAAAGCCAAGTGCCAGGTCCTGCATTCAGGTCACAATAACCCCAAGCAATGCTACAGGTCTGGGGAAGTGTGGATGGAGAGCTGCCTGGCAGAAAGGTATCTGGGGGTTGTAACAGACAGGCAGCTGAATATGAGCCAGCAGTGTGCCCAGGCTGCCAAGATCGATGGCATCCTGGCTTGTACTAAAAATGCTGCGGCCAGCAGGAGTAGGGAGGTGATTGTCTGATTCTACTCAGCTTTGGTATTACACCTTGAGTATTGTGTTGAATTTTGGGCACTAAAATCGAGGAGAGATGTGGAGGTGCTGGAGGGGGTCTAGAGGAGAGCAATGAAGCTGGGGAAGGGCCTGGAAAATAAATCTTATGAGGAGCAACTGAGGGAAGTGGGAACGATTAGTTTGAAAGGCTAAGGGGAGATCTCATTGCTGTCTACAACTACCCAAAGAGACATTGTGGAGAGGCTGCTGCTGGTCTTTTCTCACAGGTAATTGGAGACAGAACAAGGGGGAATGGCCTCAAGCTGAGGCTGGGTAGGTTTAGATTGGACATTAGGAAAAAGTTCTTAATGGAGAGAATGGTCAGGCACTGGAATGAGCTGCCCAGGGAGGTGCCTGATTCACTGACCCTGGCTGTGTTAAAGGGTTGTTTGGATGTGGTGCTTGGGGATATGGTTTAAGGTGAATCTTGTTGAGTAGGGTTATAGGTTAGACTTGGTGATCTTGAGGGACTTTTCCAACCTGGATGTTTCTGTGATTCTGTGAATCAATTAGTATTATCCCTGTGACCCCAACGTGCAAAGCACAATGAATAGAAACCGAACATAAAGACCGAAGCTTGCTTTCCTGTTGGATATTAAACTGGACTCTTATTACATGGAAAATCTCTGTGCTCTAAATAGCACACCGTCTCCATGGCAATGTGCAGTTCAGTTTTTAACTTTTCAACACACAAAAATGGTAATTTATTTGTTTTAAGCACTCCCACAATTGTCATAGTTATGAAAACCTCAGGATCGGGCAGGTTCCAGGAGCAGGGGATCCACCAGGTTAAAGACTGGGTTAAGTGCCAGGAAGAGCCTGACCTAAAGGTCATTATCGCCTAATTATATTATTTCCTGTCAGCTCAGCCTGTGAAGAGGCACTCAAAGCATTAGGCAGTCAGCGGGCTTGGAGCATTCACAGAAATGTTGTTTCTTTTGTTCTTGGTGCTAAGGGCTTCTTTGTAAATGAATGCAGCCTGTGGTGAAGTGGAGGCATAACAAATCCTGTGCCCAGAGTGCCTGACTCCAACAGCTACTATGGTTACAACCTTTTTCTTTTTTTTTCTCCCTTGGTTGTTTTTTTTTCCCTTTTCCTTTTAAAATAAAAATATTTGTGCTGAGGGTACACATTGTCATCTCCTTGAGGAAGCAAGGCAACAAGTTTACATATTCTGCATTCTTTCTGCATTGTTTGGTACTTAGATAGCTTGGCTTTCTACTATGAAAATCACTGGCCTTCAGACTGTCAGGGCCCTGCCTGGTAAAGTGCTAAGTGTTTTGGTTTCAATCCAACAGAGCACTCAGGCAGATGTTCAGCTGCAAGTGTAAAGGTAATTTTTACTGGAGATAGGGAAAAAAAAAACCCTCATGTCCTAACCTCAGAGCCCTCTGTGATTTCCTTGACTAGAACTGGAACATTCACTACCTCTGGGATTTAACCTGCAAATCAGCAATTCCTAAATTTTGATCCCTGAATCTCCTGTCTAAAGCTGCCTTCCTCAAGTTTCAATCCATTCCTTCTTGTCCTGTCACTCTAACTCCCAGTAAAAATTATCTTTCTTTAAGGCCCCTTTCAGGTAGTGGAGGGTCTCCCTAAAGCCTCCTTTTTCTGCAGGCTGAACAGATCCAACTCTTGCAGCCTGTTCTCATGTGGGAGGTTCTTCAGCCCTGTGATCATCTTCATGGCCTCCTCTGGACTTGCTCCAGCAGTCTCACGTTCCTCTTACACTGAGGGCCCCAGAACAGGATGCAGTGCTCCCAGATCTCACAAGAGCAGAGAGGGAAAATCATCTTAGGTATTTGTTTGTAGCTTGAAAGAAAATGTAAGCTGGAATAAGTATTAGTATGGAAAAGAAATGAGACAGTTTATAAATGAGTCCTTTCTCTGAATGTTACTTAGACATTTCTAACTGAAGGTACTAGAACTGTAGAAGTGAAATTAACAGCCCCCTTGCATGATTCACTAAAGATATTTCCATCAAAGCAAAACACATTTATCTTTCACTCATTACAGACATACTCTTTTCTGACCACATCAAAGTGTCCCTACTGAGACCTTGTCCAGTGCTTAACCCAGCTCAACAAGCAAATTGTACTCTTAGTAGCTTGGTTTTGACTTGCTGAAGGTATTTAATGGATAGCTTTTTACTAAAGCCAGTCCCTAATGTTGCATGTTCAGCTGGGTCAGAGTTCTAGCACATGCAACACTGGCATCAGAAAGATCAAGGAAAAAAAAGAAATCACAGAATGTTAGGGGTTGGAAGGACCTCTACAGATCAAGTCCAACCCCCTTGACAGTGCAGAATCACCTAGGGTAGTTCACACAGGAATGCATCCAGGTGGGTTTTGAAAGTCTCCAGAGGTGAATCCACAACCTCTCTGGGCAGCCTGTTCCAGGGCTCCAGTACCCTCACCATAAAGAAGTTTCTCTTCCTGTTGAGGTGGAACCTCCTGTGTCCCAGTTTGTATTCATTGTCCCTTGTCCAGTCACTGAGAACTATGAAAAAGGACCTTGACACCCACCCATCAGATACTTATAGACATTGATAAGGTCCCCTCTGCTCTCCAGACTAAAGGTCTCTCAGTCTTTCTTCATAGCAGACATCCCACAATCCTCATAGCTCTCCATTGAACTCTCTCCAGCAGATCCACACACAGTATTGCAGGTCTGGTCTCTGCAGAGCAGAGTAGAGGGGCAGAAGAACCTCCTTAGAGCTGCTGGCCACAGCTTACTTGATGCACTCCAGGATGCCACTGACCACCTTGGCCACAAGGGCACATTGCTGTCCCATGCAGAACTTGCTGTCCATTCGGACTCCATGGTCTTTACCTGTGGGGTTGCTGTGTCCCTTTGTTCTGTTGCTGATTGCCTGGCAGAAGAGACCAACCCCCACCTGGCTACAGCCTCCCTTCAGGTAGCTGTAGACAGCAATGAGGTTACCCCTGAGCCTCCTCTTCTCCAGGCTAAACAACCCCAGCTCCCTCAGCCTCTCCTCACAGGGCTGTGTTCAGACTCCTCACCAGCTTTGTTGCCCTTCTCTGGACACATCCCAGTACCTCAATATCTCTCATGAATTGAGGAGCCCAGAACTGGACACACTACTGAAGGTGTGGCCTGACCAGTGTTGAGTACAGGGGCAGAATAACCTCCCTTGTCCTGCTGGCCACACTGTTCCTGATCCAGGCCAGGATGCCATTGGCTCTCATGGCCACCTGGGCACACTGATAGCTCATGTCCAGCTCCTATCTACCAGCACCCCCAGGTCCTTTCTCGGCCTTTTGGCTAAGATAATGTGTAGTGTGGTATGTTACAGATTCAAACAAAAAAGTCTTAATCCACCACAAACACAAAACATAAAACTGCTTTCATGAGCCATGAAAACAGGGGAAGCCAAAGAGGAGTCTGTTATTGCCCTGCATGAACACAAGGACCTGGCCAGAACATTTACACCACATTTTGACATCTCTTTGAGAATCTCTACTTCCTTTCTCCCTCATTTCCTCTGAGGCACAGCTCATATTTTGTAGCTTAGGAATAGCAGACCATGATTAAATTTCTACATGGTGATTTTTGAATCTCAGATATGAAAAAAACTCCCAACCTCAAACCAAAACCAGCAAACATGCAGCATTTCAACTATCTTTTTTTCTCCCCTACTTCTACGTCGTGACTCAGATTTGTCACACTCAATCATTCCCACTTCATCAGTGTAAGACTGACTGCTCTGGCATGGTGTGTTACAGGTAGATAAGATAGGCACTGTTGTCATTATGTTGAAGAAGTCAGGATGATCAGGGGACACAGAGATTAAGTTTCACCCTTCCTACAGAAAGCAGAGGCTTGACTGCTGCACAACTTGCTGCTTAGGCTATTTGCATAAGCAGCAGCCTAATACCAAACTTCTGGAATAAAACCAAGTTGTGCAAGCTTTAATTCCATGAGATCTACCTCACTCATTTAAACCCTGTATTAATTAGGCTTAAACTGGCTCTTGTGATTTGACAAGACAATATGTTAATTGAAATAACTTGCCTTAAGTCTGTGTTTCAACTCTTGGTATCTCCAGTTAGTACTTTAAAAAAGAATTCAAGAACAACATAGTAAAAAAAAAAAGAAGGAACTATACTGCATGTGAGTATTTTGCACTGAGATCTATGTGCTTATGATAGAATATTCCACATCCCTCATACAGAAATTAGGTTGTCTGCAAAGTTTTCTGTGTAAAGATATATGGAACAGGATTTAGAACTCTTTGGATGAGCTACAACCTGTGCAGATCCCAACCACTCACCTTATTTACATCACTTAATATTGCTCATCAATTTCTCTGTGTCCTTTACTCACCAGCCTTGTCTTTGTGGTTCCAGTGGTCAGTCCTACAGTCCTGCAAAAAGCTGAAAGGAGTGGAGAGAAGCAATGACAGAACCTGCAGCATCTCTGAGGCCTCTAAAGTCGATTCATAACCCAGGTGAAGTATTCTGCCCTACTAAAACTTTTAGAAGCACTGCTCTCCCACAGTATTTGGGTCACAGGATCACAGGATGTTAGGGATTGGAAGGGACCCAAGGAGATCATTGAGTCCAACCCCCATTGCCAGGGCAGGACAATACTGTCTAACACAGATCACAGAGTAACACATCCAGGCAGGCCTTGAAAAGTCTCCAGAGAAGGAGACCCCACAACCTCCCTGGGGAGCCTGTTCCAGTGCAGACTGTTTCAGTTCCTGGACCCAGTGCAGTACCAGAAAGATGTGGCATTTGAGGTCCTCACCACAACCATTGTGCAGAACTTCTTCCTGATGTCCAACCTAAATCTCCCCTGCTCCAGTTTCAAACCAGTCTGTCATCCTATCACTATAAGCCCTTCTAAACAGTCTCTCCCCAGACTTCTTGTAGGTCCCCAAAATCTTGATGTAACCACATGTGCAACAAATGGGTGCAAAATTTCCCAACTGGAGATTATGTTGATTTCATCTCAGCCTGAATGTTGAATCATTGGAGGTTCAGCCACTTACCTCTGATTGAGAAACTCCAGGTTTCTGAATTTGTTTAGCACAAAAATGACCTGTTGTTAAAGTTTGAAGATTAAACCATGCCATCAGGATTTGGCTGTGGCCACTTTAACTTTCAGTTGTAATTAAAAAAGGCAGATTTAGGGTGATTTTAATAATTCTTAAATAAACAGAAGGAAAACATTTCTGCTACAGGTCAGTGAAAATCAGAGAGGCCTAAGGCAGAGCTTAAACAGGATTACCCCACAAGCTGCCCATCTGAGAGGAGGAAAAATCCCAACTGAACCAACAGAAATATATTTAAAGTGATTGAAGTTCAAAATCTCACCACTGAGGAAGTTTTCACTTTTTGTTTTTCTATTATTTCCAAGTTCCAGGTGAGGCAATCATAGCTATCAATTTATTTGCATCCTGATGACTGAAAAGCTGGAGCACCTCTGCTCTGAGGATAGGCTGTGGGACCTGAGGTTGTTCATCCTGGAGAAGAGAAGGCTCCAGGGGGACCTTATAGCTGCCTTCCAATACCTGAAGCGAAGCTACAGGAAGGCTGCAGAGGGACTTTTCTTAAGGGTGTCTACAGACTGGACAAGGAGCAATGGTTTGAAGCTGAGAGTAGTGTTAGACTGAGTCTTAGAAAGAAGTGGTGAGACTCTGGAATAGGCTGGCCAGGGAGGTTGTGGATGCCTAGAGACAGGACAAAGGGAAAAGGTTTGAAGCTGAGGGACTAGATCTTAGGAAGAAGTCCTTCAGTACATGGGTGGTGAGACTCTGGAGCAGGTTGCTCAAGAAGGTTGTGGATGCCCTCTCTCTGGAGATATTCAAGACCAGGTTGGATGAGGCTTTGAGCTACCAAGTCTAGCTGAGAGGCATCCCTGCCCATAGCAGGGGGGTTGAAGTAAATGATCTCTGAGGTCCCTTCCAACCTAAGCCACTCTATGAAGAGTGACAGTTAAGAGGTTTGTTTTCCCCTGGGACACTTCAATGGGAGAAGAAACTCCACTGATTTGTGTTTCATCCTTAATTGCTTCTGAAATGACTTTGATGTGTGTAAAAAATGTGTCTGTTTCATGTGTCATGGCATCACATTCTTGCTCAATGTATCGCTGCATATTTTTGGACATAGAGCAGTGAAATTCTGCATACAGAGCTGTTCATCTTGCCAGAAGGAAACCAGGAAAAAACAGAAAGAGAAGAGGAAATAAAAGAAAAAAGGAGAAATCTGTAAAAATTTCTAGGGAATACATTTTCTTTGCAGTTAACAGCATACAGACGAACTACCATGGTGAAACAACAAAATAACTCTGCTATCATGCTTCTGCTGATGGGGAAAAGAAGAAAATCATCTAAGGTCTGTGCCTTGCTGTTCCTCAACAGATTTCTTTTCAACTAAAAATAGTTCATTTTGAATGATTTCAGTTATTGAGGCATGAGGCAGAAAGACCTATTTTGGGAAATAAAACAACAGTTTTGACAACTCTTAAAGTGATTTGCAGGTTGTCAGTGCAGTACACCTAAGTTAGTAGGTGACAAATCTCCGGGCATGGCCCTGGGATTTAGTACCCTTTGTACAGCAGAGATTTTTCTCTGGGGTAAGGGATTTTCAGGAGGGGGAAAATTCAGGGCTGATCATAAGATGTGTCTCCCTTTTGGACACCTGCAACCTCGCCTTTCTAATTCCTGATATGGAAGCCAACAGGCTGGCATGGATCAGCATTGTTGTGCTCCTCCACCTTGACTGATGTATTTCTAACCAGCCTCTTTCCTGGTGAATCACCCTACAGTAGGAACATTCATATCAGTGCCAACTGTATGATCCCCACGGGGACAAGAACAGCCTGAGTGTAATACCTAATTAAAACTGCAATGAAGTAGGGCAGCTGATATTTCACAAACAGCAGCAATGCCTCTAATTTTTAATAGTTTAGGCTTCCTGTATTTACTCTGAGCAACAGAAATGCAATGAAAGTGCAGGCAGAAAACATCCCACAATGGATTATTGGTATAAATATTAATGGCCCCCAATGAATGCTGTACTTTAACTCCTGCCAGTACATTTGGCAGGGGATTAATGTTACCCTTCTCCTTGCTCAAGATTGCCAGAAGAGGGTTAAGTAGTGCCAGAGGAAAGAGCAGATGAGAAAGTCCTGCTTTCTGTCACAGAAGAAACATAAGACAGTAGTAAAGAAATGTAATCCTGTTCTCAGATGCCACAATTGCTTATAATATCAAAGGATTATTTTCAGAAGTCCTCGATCCAGACTTTAGCAAAGCCTCCTGGGGCTTACTGCTCTGCAAAACTAAGTGAGATAGGATCCTTCTCTCAGTATTACCACCTTTTTGGCTTAATCCACTGATGGAAGTAGCATGAAAAGTAAGAGCATTTTCAACTTCAGTGGCTTCAAGGAATCACAGAATAATAAAGTGGCTCAGTTTGGAAAGGACCTCAGAGATCATTTATTCCAACCCCCCTGCTATGGGCAAGGATGTCTCTCAATTACACTTGGTTGCCCAAGCCCTCTTCCAACCTGGCCTTGAACTCCCTGAGAGAAGAAGCATACACAACCTTCCTGGGCAACCTACTCTAGAGCCTCACCACCCTCAAACTGAAGAGCTTCTTCCTAAGATCTAGTCCCTCAGCTTCAAACCATTCCCCCTCATCCTGTCTCTAGACATCCTTAGGAAAAGTCCTTCTCCAGCCTTCTTGTAGGATATCTTCTTGTAGGATATCCAAGTATTGGAAGGCAGCTCTAAGGTTTCCCCCCCACCAGAGTCTTCTCCAGGCTGAATAACCCCAGATCCTTCAGCCTGTCTGCATATGAGAGGTGCTCCAGCCTTGGATCATCTTTGTGGTCTCCCCTGGACTCACTCCAACAGCTCTGTGTTCTTCTTATGCTGGGGACACTAGAACTGGATGCAGGATTTGAGGTGAGGTCCCAGCAGAGTCAAGGAGCAGAATCCTCTCTCTTGCCCTGCTGCCCATGCTCCCGTGGCTGCAGCCCAGCACACAGATGCCTTCTGGGCTGTATGAGGGCACTGCTGCCTCATGGGGGAGCTTCTCAGCAGCCAACATCCCCAAGTCTTTTTCCTGAGGACTACTCTCAACCCACTCTGCACCCAGCATGGATTTGTGCCTGGGTTTGGCCCAACCCAGATGCAGGACCTTGTACCTTGACTTGTTGAGCCTGATGCAGAAGGGCAGTGACTTGGGAAAATTTGTACTAATGCTATTAAAAACGTGAATGTTGTTTAATTCTCAGAGAAAACATGGTCTATTGGATTATTTGTTTACCATGCCTGTCTAAAGCAAAGAAACTTCTACAGGCTTCATGGAACTAGATGGCTTCATTTTGCCGTAATATAGCAAGCATTTTGAACCTGACCTTCTTTGCCTCATAGGTCTTACAACTCATCCAGGAGCATTTCCCATCAGAAGTGAGTTTCCTCACTTAACAGCTGCTACTGTGAGCCCATGTTCCAGAGAACAGCCCTAGGTGAGCAGAGCACAAGTGTTTGATGTGAAAAGAAGCCCTAAACTTTCACATTCATTTACAGTTTCTACCAAACCAACCTAGGACAAGACACCCTAAGTTCTAAATACCTATTTTTATGCATAGCTATGCATGTAAAGACAGCTCAGCACACTTGTGTAGAAGGGGCTTTCTCAGCAGAGTTTTCATATGGTGGTGAGTTGTAATTCAACCTCTTGCACTACCAAAATAGCAATGCCTCAGTTACTAACCCACCCCTGCCTTATTGATGCCTCTCCCCTTAATAAACTCTGATTAACTGGGCCTTTAAAGAGAGATGGCAATCTAAGTTCCAGGTAAGTAGATGGCTTACTTTTGTTGAGTTGTTATTTGTAAGAGTAGCTCCTTCTGGCATTTTGAAGGACCTCCTCATGCATTTCTTTGCAGGTTTTCAAGCCTCTCTGCAAATAGAGAATTTTAGCTGTAATATGAGGGTTTGGTTTGGAGTCTGATGATATAACAGCTGGCACGATTTTGTGCTTGGCTTGAGAAGCTTGTTTGAAACAAACCAAAAAGTTTTGCCTTTGATACCTTGAAGAAGGCCAGACTTTGATCCCTGTATTGCTTATTAGCTGGTTCTTTTGTGTAAATGATGCAGATTCCCTTTGGAAGGGAAGGGGAGTTGGGCCTCAAAGAAGCCAGGATATGTTGGAGCTTACTGTATTCTCAAAGTGAAAGAAGCCTGCACTGTACCAAATCCATGCCTGACCCTGAAGTGACTCTGCTGGAGGGGCAGCCCTTGGATGGGGACTGAAACTCCTAACAGGAGATATTTTCTCTGTGTGTGTGCTAAAAGCATATGTTTTAATTTAAAAGCAATCAAAACAGTGTTGTGCTGTGAGGAGGGGTAGTAGGCTTTCACATCTTTGCTGTATGGGCTATGGGTTTGTGTGTGGTTGTTCCCCATGTCTGGTGGTACCAGTGGCACTGTATTACATTAGGTGATACAATTGAAGGAAATATGGCATGAGTCCTCCCAGTGGTTATGTGTGCAGAGGAGGAAAGCTTTACAGTTAAGTACTCGAAGGAAAAAACCTACAAGGAATACAGGTGATTCTTTGCTTTGCTTTTCTTTATGTAGAGAAGGCCTTATCAGAGAAAAGGAGTTTTGCTAGAACTCAGTCAAGAGACTCAACACATTCTTGGTGACTTGAGGATGGGGAATTGGCCACTTTCTATTCACCCAATATTTGGTCTACCAAAATAAGAAAGTTCCTACTGAAGGAGGGGAAACCTCGGAGTGAGGTTACATTTCCTGTGGAAGCCTGAGGCTGAAACCTGTCCATGTGGGTACCAACTGAGTTGGATTTGCTGCTGGAAACCACAGGCTATTCCTTCAAGGCTGGCAGCAGCCCTTTACATGTGATGGACTGGCCATGGCCACACAAGACTTAAAAGATTACACATATGGCAAGAGTCTAAATGCAATATCACAAAGAGCTTCGGTTGAAAAAAGACCCATTAGCTGAGATAGGAGCAGGATGAGGCTGAAGGCATCTGCTAAGTAGCAGAGTGGGGGCAGTTTCGGGTGGGCACCAACATTTTAAACTGTTGAGTAGGTAGATGTCTTGTGAGAATAGGCAGCTTCAGATTTTGGCAGCAATTCAAGAGGGATTTTTCTGAATCATTGTTTGCATTCAGGAGCCTCAGTGTACTTGCATCCCCTTTTAGAAGATGAGGTCTTTCAATGAGCCAGCAGTGCGCTCATGCAGCCCAAAAAGCAAATCGTATCCCGAGCGTGGCTAGCAAGGCAAGAGAGAGGATTTTGCCCCTTTGCTCTGCTAAGACCCCATCTCCAATTCTATGTTCAGTTCTGGTGTCCTCAGCATAAGAAGGACACAGAGCTGGTGGAACAAATCTGCAGGAGGGCAACAAAGATGATCCAAGGGCTGTGAGGACAGGCTGAGGGATCTGGGATTGATGAGCCTGAAGAAGAGAAGACTCTGGTGGGACCTTAGACCTGCCTTCTGGTACCTGAAGGGATCCTACAGGAAGATTGCAGAGGGACTCTTCCTAAAGGTGTCTAGAGACAGGATAAGGAGTAATGGTTTGAAGCTGAGGGACTGGATCTTAGGAAGAAGGTCTTCCATTTGAGGGTGGTGAGACTCTAGAGTAAGTTACCCAGGAAGGTTGTGGATGCCTCCTCTCTCAGGGAGTTCAAGGCCAAGTTGGATGAGACCTTGGGCAACCAAGTGTAATTGAGAGGCATCCCTGCCTATAGCAGGGAGATAGAGCAGATGATCTCTGAGGTCCTTTCCAAACTGAGCCATTCTGTGGTTCTATGAATACACTTAGTTCTCACTCCCTCTGAGATCTGAGCCTTCAAACTGATGGCTGTAATATGCCTGCTGCCGTGACCATGGTGTAGTCTTGGCAGGTGTTAGCCCAGAGCAATAGCAGAATGCTGGAACTTTAAATTACTCATACAAATACAGCAAGAGTTCTTGCAGGGTCTTGTGGCTGAAGTATTTATAATTAGTTAGTTTCCCATACTTAAAGTGAACAAGATTGAGCTATTCCCACACTAATGAGAAGAAATCTCCTTGGCCAATTGCAGTGTGCTAAGCCATCGAGCTTGTTTTATAAATGAGATTAATGACTCAATTTGGAGTAAATGCTTCAGCAAGGAGAAACTTATTTTGTTATACTAATTGTGTCACATATGTGCCTCCAAACACCGACTGTGCAAAACTGGATTTCCCTGTGGTGCTCAAGATGGCTGGCCTCTGTGATTTTATTAATGCTACTTGCTCCACTTTCTTTGCTGCAACTGATCATTTTGATCTTTGTGTTTAATGCTGTAGCATAAATGCTGGTGTTGGTTAAAATAATTATCATGTGGTAGAGTTCTTCCCATTAGTGAAAAGACAAGAGTCTCTCTAACATAGGCTGTTCAACCCTATTGTCCCAACCACCATGAGTACAACTCTGACGTCATTTATTTAGCCATACCATTAGTTCTTAATTGTAATGAAATGATGAATCATTGCCAGAGCCTTTAATTTGCTCAATGGTTACTGGGATTTTAATGGCTTTAAAAACCACAAGAAACAAACCTTCTCCTTTTATAAGCCATACTGTAGCACTGTAAGGTGTAAATTAATGCAGAGGGTTTAATCAAATTAACCATTATATCTACTTTTGCATTTGTTCCTGTGTTCCTAACAGGATTGTTAATGTAAATGTGGAAATCAGGATTTACTGACAGTACACCAACTTCTACACATCATGCAAATTAACCTTGCCCCTGTACTCAGCACTGGTGAGGCCATACCTTGAGTACTGTGCTCAGTTCTGGGCTCCTCACTACAAGGAGGATATTGAGGTGCTGGAGCATGTCCAGAGAAGGGTAATGAGGCTGGAGAAGGGCCTGGAGCACATGGCCTATGAGGAGGGACTGAGGGCACTGGGGTTGTTCAGCCTGGAGAAGAGGAGGCTGAGGGGAGACCTCATTGCTCTCTACAACTACCTGAAAAGGGGTTGTAGCCATGTGAGTGTTAGGCTCTTCTCCCTAGTAAGGAAGTGATAGAACAAGAGGAAATGGCCTCAAGTTGCAACAGAGGAAGCTCAGATTGGATATTAGAAGAAACTGCATCACTGAAATGGTTCTCAAAAACTGGAACATACAACATAGCGATTAAATCCCCATCCCTGGAGGTGTTTAAAGACAGTGCTGTGGGACATGCTTTAACACCAGGCTTGGTAGTGTTAGAGAATGGTTGGGCTTGATTTTAAAGGTCTTTTCCAACCAAAATGCTTCTCTGAGTCTCTATCAGTTGTTACATATGCAGCTTCTGTCACATCATGGAGCTCACAAACCATTTCCAGTGAGAAGGATGGCATTTGTTTAATTTTGTCTCTTGGCAAGGTACTTAACTGAAGAGTGTCACCTTCTTGTCTGGGATGTATGCACATATCTAAAGGGATCTATGAAAAATCCAAAGTAGACACTCGTGCCTTTGAAGCCTACAAAGCAACCTGCAATGCCAGAGGCTTCTCTTTGTTGCCCGTTCTGAAGAACACTCTGAAATGATGTTGCAAGTTCTTCACTGAAAGTTAGCATGCCCATCAGCTTCCTCCTCCCCTCCTTTGCTCAGCCTCATGACAGTAGTAAGAATGATTAGTTTGCATTCTGTTATATTTAGGTGACAATCTTGAGCAATAAACTGGGTGTTGCTAAGTTCAGAGGCTTTCAGGAAGCATGATGTATAGCTTACAGATGGCCCTGGAGATGGTGCATAGACAGGTCCCTTCTGTAGAATGGTTTATGACTGAGGCATGAATGTAAGAGTGTACCTGGGGGTGCTCACACAGATGTGGAGCAGTGCTGTTGGCACAGAAAACGTGAAGTGTGTAGGTACAGCATGGACTGCTGGTGGGGTGGTGCAGTGTGTGTTCTCTGTAGCCTCATGGTGATGCTTGCTGAAATCAAAGGGGTCACCAAATGTGAAGATCTGGTGAGCATAGAATCAGCCAGGTTGGGTGAGACCTCCAAGATCATCCAGTCTAACCTATCCTCCAGCCCTGTCCAATCAACTAGACCATGGCACTAAGTGCCTTATTCAGTCTTTTGAACACCTCCAGGGATGGCAACTCCACCACCTCCCTGGGCAGCCCACTCCAATGGCAAGCAGCATTGTGCCATGCACCCTTGATTTGTGGAAGAGCTTTACAGGCTTGCATACTCTCAAACCTGTGATATACTACTGAGCAATTTTGTACTTACCAATACCATATTCACTTGAGGGGGGGGCTAAAAGACTGTGTACAAAAGCCTGCAGTGATGGAATGAGGGGTGATGGTTTGAAATTAGAGAAGGGCAGATCTATATTGGATAGTAGGAACAATTTCTACACCATGAGGGTGGTGGAACACTGGAAGAGGTTGCCCAGGGAGGTGGCTGAGGCCCTATCCCTGGAGATATTCAAGGTGAGGCTTGACAGGCCACTGGGCAACCTGATCTAGTTGAGGATGTCCCTGCTGACTGCAGAGGGGCTCAGACTAGATGACCTTTGGAGATTCCTTCGAACCCAGACCATTTGATGATCCTATGATTTGTTGGGAAGTGGTAGCTAGTATGATGCTAAAAGCATGGGAAACCTGAGATACTCAACAGACTTTGTAAATTATTATTATTGCATAGGAAGTTATGGATATAAATACCTACAGGGTAGAGGTCATGATGATGGGTTTGAGAGCTTTTCAGTGGTGGCTAGTGGTAGGACAAGGGGCAACAGGTACAACTAGAACATAGGGAGTGTGTGCAGCGCTACAGGCTGGGGACAGAGTGGCTGGAGAGCAGCCAGGCAGAAAGGGACCTGGGGGTAATGGTTGACAGTGTCTGAACATGAGCCAGCAGTGTGCCCAGGTGGCCAAGAGAGCCAATGGCATCCTGGCCTGTATCAAGAAGCTGAAGCACCTCTGCTATGAGAATAGGCTGATGGAGCTGGGGTTGCCCATCCTGGAGAAGAGGAGATTCTGGGGAGACCTTAGAGCTGCTTTCCAGTACCTGAAGGGCTTTTACAGGCAGGTTGGAGAAGGACTTTTCATGAGGGTGTCTAGAGACAGGACAAGAAGGAATGGTTTGAAGCTGAGGGACAGCAGGATTAGACTGGATCTTAGGAAGAAGTTCTTCAGTACAAGGATGGTGAGACTCTGCAACAGGTTTCCCAGGGATACTGAGGATGCCTCCTCACTGGGAGTGTTCAAGGCCAGGTTGGATGAGCCCTTGAGCAGCTGAATCTAGTTGAGAGGCATCCCCGATCATGACAGGGGCATTGAAGAGGATGATCTGTGAGGTCCCTTCCAATCTAAACCATTCTGTGACTCTATGAAATGTCAAGTAGCAGGTTTTATTAAAAAGTGAGGTCTTGGCAAGTAGAACTTTTTTTTCTTTTCACAGAAATGCAGATGTGTAACATGAACAAAACCACCAGATTGGTCATTCTGCAGTCCTCTGGTCCTTGTGTTCTTGTTTCAGACTATCAGGGAAGAAAAATAAAAAGCAGCTGAAGTGATCATCCCTTTGCTCTCTTTGAATAATTTTAGGCAAGCATTGCATTAGTTTCCCCACCAGGCTTGCAGCCATAGCTGGCAGTCATCTTTCTTTTATCCTTTGTGGCTTACTCTCCCATTTCTTAGACACTTCCTAGCTGCTGGGTGGATGCTATTGTGGTTGATCCAGCCTTTGGTATTAATCATTTATTCTGAAGGTTCAGTGTGTTATAACATTCATGAAGCATCTCAGCATTTATTTTTAATGCCTCTGCTTTCCTGAGAGCTTTCTACATCCACAGCTACCATCAGACAGAACTGTCAGTCTTCAAGCAGAAGAAAGAAACTTTTAGACCATATCATTCTGTTTTCCTAGCTATAGATGACAGACTTTTGGTGAAGAATGGAGCAAATGGTTGTTATTTCCCATTTGGAAGATCCTGGCCTGGCTGATGTGAAAATGTCCATTTGCATTTGATGTGAAGTGTCTGTAAGCAGCTCTTGTGCCTGCAAGCTTGTGACTCTTAGGAAGAACTTCTTCCTAGCATCCAATCTCCATCTACCCCCTTTGAGTTTTGCTCCATTCCCCCTAGTCCTGTCACTACCTGATACTCTAAAAAGCCCCTCACCAGCTTCCCTGCAGTCCCCTTTCAGATATGCTGCACAAACTGTTCTTCCTCCTTTTTCTTCTATTTGCTCTGTCTGCTGGCTAGTCCCTATGCATGGCTTTGCTGACCTTGGCTGAGACTTCTTGTTTATGGCTAAGTAGATAGCAGCCTGATTGCTGCTATCCCTTTGTTCCCTTGTCCAGAGGGATGGGAAAACAATTTCAGGGAGGTTTTTCTGTTATTTCTGGATTGTAAATATATGTGAGTATATTTTATACATATTCATATATGCTTTCAGATTTTAGCTTTGCTGTAAATATGGATTCATTTTGCTTCCAAACTTTCTGAGCTAGTTTGGTGATTTTAATTTGGGGGTAATTTTAACCCTACCACAGTGGGCAAACTCCCAGGCCAGCCATGGTCTGCAGGCCATCTGCAGCTCTGAGTCAGCCAGCACAGCTGACTCAAGTTGTCTCAGGTGTGTCTCAGCCCACGAGCATCACAATCAGTTCTAAAGGGGAAGCTGGGGGAGAAGGGAGCCTTCTGCTAGAGCTTGTTGCTTGGATTTCTGCTCGCCTAGCTCCTCTTCCTTCCACTGCACTTGAGGACTGCCTTCTTGGATATTGTGAGTGGAAACAGACTGAAGTCTGTAGAGTTGAGCTTGGTGTTTAAATATTTGTAGCTGCTTACAAGCCATTTGGACAAAATCAAGTGGAGAATGATATTTGAAAATGTGGAATTACTTTCAGGATTTCTTTTTTTCACTTTATCAAGTGTTGTTTCCAGGAGATGAATTTTTTTAATTACACTGTGCTTTCATCCCAGGGATGGGAATGTGTAACAAGAAGCACATTAGCACTGGCAGTAGCCTTCTCTGCAGTCTGGTGATGCTGTGAAATGTGCTGATTCTCGTATCTAATGTTTTTATTCACTGGCTGCATGCTTCTCCAACTGAATTGGTACTTTCTAAATACACCATATGACTTGCTTCTTGGGAAACCATTTCCCAGTGCCTGCCTCATTTGTAGAAGTTGATGCAAGCAGCAAATGCCACTAGCAGTGTAAGTTTAAAATGAATTATCCTGCTAGCTCTTTGCTTTCTGTGTATTTGTGATGCTTTATTTGCCTCTGGCAAGTCACAAATGAGAGTTAGAAACATGACTTTTTTTTTGAGGGAAAACAAGCCACAGCCTTATATATATAAAAAACCCCCAACAATAAATAATGTGGGTAAATAGTCCTTGCCATGCTGAATTAAATACACCCACAATCTTGCACAAGCCATGTGGAGCATTGCATGTGCCTTATTTTCCCTTTGTTGTGCTTGCAGTGACTTTGCTGAAGTCCATGAGCTTGGTTTTCTAGAGCACAAATCTCTGTGCAGACAGGTCTACCTGCTGGTACTGCCTGACCTCAAAGCTCAGGAGCTCCCTGCCAGCTTTGATTTGGGAGCTGTGTAGCCATCAGAGCATGCCCAGTAGCTGTCAGTGAGCAGGAGTGCCTAAAAGCTGCTGTTATTCTTGTGGTGGTAGAAAATGCCCTTGGGTCCCATTGCTGGACAAAATACAGTGGTGCTAGCTTCTCTGTGCCATGACCAGTGAGTTACACAAGCATAGGTATGGAGACACAAGGTGATAAATCCAAGCCTCTCTATTAAGGCTGCCTTAATGGGTACCAAAGCTCTTGTGAGCAACCACAGGCAATGGTCCAGTACAAACCTACTGGTTAGAGGCTGGCTGGTGTTGAGCTTCCTGAATGAAACTTTTTAGGAGACAATTTGTATTCAACAACCATGCCTGCATGGGAAGTGCTGGGAGTGCAAAGGCTGTATACACATTGCTTCTCTTCATGTCTTGTCCTTGCAAAGAGCTTTTGGAGTAATCTGGCTATGTGTCATGTGCAGGCAAGTCTTTCTAACATGAGAGAAGTTAAGATCCTAGAGAAATCCCTGGGGAAAACTGTGGCTAAATCAGCAGATTTTACATGCAGGTAAAAATTGCTTAGCCAGCTGCACCACTCTAACAGCACCAGGCTGGTCCTTGAAGTTTATTGCCTACTGCTGTGCATTGAGTAGCAATTTCTGATGAATGTAGTTTTGAAACAGTGAAACTCCTGCATCCTTTCTCCAAAGACAGGTGGTAGTTTGCTCACACTGCTTGCTTTCTGTGCAAGGTGAGACGCATGTTGCTGCTGGCTGGACTTTATTGCTCCTCTGCACTGTTGACATATCACCTTCTGTATAAGTTTGCATAAGAGCAGAGGCATAGCAAGAGACAAAGCTCAGATTTCTATCAGGGTCTGTGCTGGCTTAACCATGCTGCTGAGGTCAAGTATGGGTTATCACATACCATGTGGGTAAAGAGTTGTGAAGTGTCTGGAGTACTGTGTCTGGCTCTGGAGCTCCCAACACAAGGAGGAAGTGGATCTGTTGAAGAGAGCCACAAAGGTGATCAGAGGGCTGGAGCACCTCTCCTGTGAGGACTGGCTAAAGGAGTTGAGGCTGTTGAGCCTGGAGAAAAGCATGCTTTGAGGACACCTTAGAGCTGTGTTCCAGTACATGAAGGGCCTACAGGAAAGCTGGAGAGGGACTGTTTACAAGAGTGTGGTGATGGGGTAGGGGGCAATGGCTTTAAACTGGAGCAGAGTAGATTTAGATTGGGCATTAGCAATAAGTTCTTCACTCTGAGGCTGAAATTCATAGTGCAGAGTTTCACTCTTCTTTCCACTGAAACAGGCTGCCCAGAGAAGTTATGAATGTCTCATCACTGGAAGTGTTTAAGATCAGACTGGATGAGATTACGAGCAACCTGATCTAGTGGGAGGTGTCCCTGCCCATGACATGGGGGTTTGAACCCAGATGATTAAGATGCCTTCCAACTTGAGCTGTTCTATGAATGACCCTGTTAAAGTCCTGCCTTGGAAGACTTTCTGCAGTTGCATGGTGAAACATTTTTGTTCTGTACAGGGAAGGCACCTGATTTTACAAATGCCCAACAGCAAGCAAATTTGTCCCCAGAATATGGGGTCGGGGGGGGAGGAGGGAAATAAAGGCAGTTTCAGCTGGCTGTTCACCACTTAGCATAGCTATAGCACTTTGGGAATGAAGGCACAATACAACCCCATGCCTTGTGATATTCACTACTGCCAGGCTAGAGAACAGGAACCTCAGGACATCTTTTATATCCGCTTGTCATTTAGCAGGATGGTGGCCAGCTGGCATTTCTCTTCTATGGCCTTGTCAGCAAGCCTCTTGTTCTGTCCTGAATCTATTATGGCTCATTTTTCCCTTGACTGAGTGCTCAGGTGGTTGCTGCTGTTGCTATGCCTCAGTAGCAGCCCTTCTCTGATGTTATGGATAACATTTCCCTCTTCCAGTCCCCCTCTGAAGGCAATGCCTGTGTGGTTCCAACAGCCTTTGATGGCAGCAATCTTTATTTATCATGAAACCCCTCATGTGATACAAATATTAAATCTTGAGCTCCTTTGCTCCTCTGCATACCACTGTGGAGCTTTATTCTCCCCTGCACTACGCTGCTATTTGAACTGCTGCTTCTCTTTCCCTCTTTGCAGCCCTATTCAAGACTTTTTCTGCTTTCTGAGTCTGCTCTCCTTAAAGCTTCTGATGTCCCTTTTAACCTAGGGAGACATATAAGAGAAGAGAGATTTGTCCCAGTTTGTGTTTCGGAGAAGCCAATTCTGCAGCAGCAGAAGCTGAGGTCTGTTGTGTAGGAGACTCAGAGCCAAAGCTTTGACGGCTGACAGCACAAGGACCTCACTTGGGATTTATCCCATTCCTGGTGTGCGTCTGATCAATGAGGGTGTTTGACAGAGTGAGCAGCTAATGTTTTTCAGTCGTTATTCACCCCTCCATATCTTGGTTTAATTCAGCCTTGGAACAGAAATTCTGCAGACACCAGATGATTCATGAGCACCTGTGGACATCTGGAAGTGTCAAATGATTTAGCACTGCCGTCACTTGCTATCAGGTCTGCGATCATCTCTGTGTGTAACGCGCTACAGCAGGAAGGAGCTGAGCGACCTGAAGGGCAGAGTGCTTCAGGAATATGAGCACTAAGAAAGTAAGTTATGCCTGGGAGTTCTACCCTTTGACTCTACCTACACACCACCAGCCCCTCACTTGAAGGAGGTAGTGCATGATACCATGCTCGTGGCAGTAGATGGGGATGGGAATGCTGAGCAGAGAGCATTTAACTTGTCAGTCACAATTGTGTGTTCACCTGGAGTGTGAGGATCCACACAGAGAGGACCAAACAGCTGATCTAGCCAGTTAAGCCTCCTAGTGCCAGAAGCTAGGAGGCAAAGAGGCAGCAGTAAGAGCTGTCTGCCCTTTGTCTCAGTTACAGCTGACAGGTTTTACACCTAAGGGAAGAACGAGAAAGTGTTTTATTTAAATCAAGTGTTAGATGGCTTTGTGTGCATGTGTGTCTGCAGAGATAGGGTGGGGAGGGCAGCTTCAGGGGGAAACGTGCTCATCTCTGATTAAAATAACTGCCTGTGTGCCAATGAGCTTAGCCAATTGTTAGATAAACCAGAAACTGGTCTATATAGGAGAGTAGCTGCTGATATTTAAAACACAAACATAGGCCTGTGGCAGCTCATCTCATATACACGTGTCTCTGAAGCACAAGGGAGCTAAAGCAATTCCCATCTTGCTCTGGTTCATTGCGTTAAGGGACCTTGAGAACAGGAAATGGCATCTAGAAAGGGGGAGCCCTCCAGAAGACAGACTTTCCCATTAATGACAATGAAATGATTTCTAGTTCCATAATAAAGCCCTCTGCATAATTTTTCCACTATTTATACATCTCATAAAGATTCAGCCTGCATGGAACAAAAGGCAAAAAGGGAGCGGGGGGGGGAAGGACAGGAAAGGAGAGAAGGAAAAAAATAAGACAGCCCCCCCCCAGCAATCAATGAGATTACTTGTAGGCTGGGAAACAAACACTGAGTGTACCCTGCCCTAGAATAGAAATGGTTGAAACCACAGCATATTTCTGTCAGTAGTGTGGATGAGAGATGCTGCGTTGCTTTTCTGTCCTTCCTATTGCGTTTTCTCCCTCTGCTGGCAGTTGGACACAATGAATTTGTAGCTAATAGGAAACAACAAAACTTTCCAAACGCTGAAGCGTTTAGAAATCGTAAAGCTCAGTGCTATATGCTGGGAGAGGGAGGGGGGAACCAAAACAAGCCAACCAAACAAAACTAGGTCAGCCTATCCTTCAGTCCAATTAGTCCTGGAAAGGGCTGACAGACATCCCATGTACAGATCAAAATAATTCTTGCAGGCAATTTAGAGTAAAGCTAAACGCAGTTTTCTTGCCTCTAGAGAGGCAGCAGACACTCTCACTTCTTAGTCTTACAGGAAATACAGCCTGCAAAATCAACCTTGGGGAGCTGTTTATGATTATTTTTATCCTAAAGAACAATTTCAAGTCTATAATTTTAGAAATGGTGTCTCTTGACTTCATTGCAGGAATATTGTCTACTGATCCTGCCCCTTGCTTGGGTTTTCCACTTCCAGAGAAGCAGTCATTGTGATCTTTGTGGTCACAGAATCAGTCAGGGCTGGAAGGGACCACAAATACCTAGTATCAAGTGACAGAACAAAAGTAGATGACCTCAGGTTACACCAAGAAAGGTTTTGCTTAGATATTAGGAAAAACAAACTTCCCTGCAAGAGTGGTCAAGCACTGGGACAGGCTGCCCAGGGAGATGGTGGAGTCACCAAACCTAGAGGTGTTAAAAAAATGTGTAGACATGGCACTTGTGGACGTGGTTTAATGGCCATGGTGGTGTGGGATTGATGTTTGGACTCTATGGTATTATTTTAGAGGCCTTTTCCAACCTGAACAATTCTATGTGCTCAGCACTGCTCAGGCTACACCTTCAGTACTGTGTCCAGTTCTGGGCTCCTCAATTCAAGAGAGATGTTGAGGTGCTGGAACATGTCCAGAGAAGGGTGACGAAGCTGGTGACAGGCCTGGAGTAGAGCCCTGTGAGGAGAGGCTTGAGGGAGCTGGGGGTGTGCAGCCTGCAGAAGAGGAGGCTCAGGGCAGACCTCATTGCTGTCTACAACTACCTGAAGGGAGGCTGTAGCCAGGTGGGAGTTGGTCTCTTCTGCCAGGCAACCAGCAAAAGAACAAGTGGCCAGAGTCTCAAGTTGTGCTGAGGGACGTCTTGGCTGGATGTTAGGAGGAAGTTCTTCCCAGAGAAAGTGATTGGCATTGGAATGGGCTCTCCAGGGAGGAGGTGGAGTCGCTGTCACTGGAGGTGGTCAAAAAGAGACTGGATGAGGCACTAAGTGCCATGGTCTGGTTGATTGGCTAGGGCTGGGTGCTAGGTTGGACTGGATGATTTTGCAGGTCTCTTCCAAGCTGGTTGATTCTATGGTTCTAAATAAAGGTATTTATGACATACCTCCAGAGAAATTCTGTAATGCAATGGGTTTGCAAATCCATTCATGTAATTAATGAATATATTTATTATATTAATGTATTTATAATATACATCCAGAGAAACTCCTTACAATAGTGAGTTCATCAATCAATTTACATCGTAAATATATCTGTTATGTATTGATTATATGAATTACATAAATGCATTTATAATCTCCATCCAGATAAATTCTCTGAAACAATGGATTTGTAAATCTATTTAGGTAACAAACACATTTATTACACGAATTTCATAGATGAATGTATTTATTAGTATAGTGATGTGTATTTATTAGCATAGTGATGTATATTCACTATACTATATTAGTGTAGAACAGTATATTCATTACCAAAATATTTATCTATTAATCTATGTAGTAAATTGACTTAGAACCAAATCAATTGGTTTACAACCAAACAAATTGAATTGCCGTCAGTAAGCTTACTGACAGGAAGTATTTATTAATAATACTGCCCTGCAGGAGGAAATAAATGGCACAGATTTACTTAAAAAGGAATAACTAGCAAATGAAAATACAATCTTGACTTTCTGCTCCATGGGACCAAGGTATTAACCTTGCAAATATAATGACTGCAAACCATAAGCTATCAATCTTGGCCAACATATAGTGACTTTGCTAGGAAACCTTTATATATTCCCTGTAGCAAGCCAGAATCGGTAGTATTGAATTGATAATCATTAAGCTTCTTATCTATTCTTTTGAGATATCACAGTAAATACTCCAGACATTCTGTGTCTGAATAAACTGAGGGAGAAAGGATTTTGTTCACCAGAGTCTAGGAGTGTCATTTTTTAATCCTCCCTCTATCGATGCACTTATTAAAAGCAAGTGGATGGTATTTTTCTTCTGAGGGGATGCATTTAGAGCAACAGTTGATGAGGCTTAGAGAAGTGGATGTATTTAGTAGGAATTTAGCTAGAGGAAAATGTTGTCGGGCTCTAAGGAATAGTCATGTTAAACAAAGACATCTGTGAGGGGTGGCAGTGCTGGGAGAATAATTCTGCAGTCAGCAGAAAAGATGGGCTGGGTTAAAGCTGCCATGGCAGGCATGGGATGAGGCTGGAATCACAGAACCACCATGGTTATTAAAGACCTTTGAGGTCAACTCAACCGGGGCCGCTACTACACCATTACCTTAAGCACCATATCTGGACATCTTTGTAATATATCCAGGAATGGGGATTCAGCCACTTTCCTTGGCAGCCTATTCCAGTCTTTGAGAACCCTGTAAGTGTAGAATTTTCTTCAAATGTCCACCTTAAAACCTTCCCTGTCATAACTTGATGCTCTTTTTTCCTGTCCTATCAGTTGTGATTTAAGAGACCAACCCCCACTGGGCTCCAACCTCCTGTCAAGGAGTTGTAGAGAGCAATGAGGTCTCCCCTCAGCCTCCTCCTCTCCTGACTAAAAACCCCAGGTCCCTCAGCCACACCTCACAAGACTTGTTCTCTAGACCCTTCACCAGCTTCATTGCTCTTCTCCGGATGTGTTCCAGGACTTGGAGTGGCAGTGCTGGGTGACTAATTCTACAGAAAAGGACTGAGTTGGAGATGTCATGGCCAGAGCTGCATGGCAGGTGCAGTCTGGAGCTGGAATGTCACGGAGACTTTTCAGCAGCACTGCAGCTTAGCAGAAGGAGCCAGTTTAAAGTACAGAAAGTGTATTCATAAGGAATGCTTTAGAACATGGCACTAATAGTAGTAAAACTAAGAATAGGAGTATCTTGTGTGTTTTGGTTTTATATCTTCTCACCACTGCCCAGTTGTCTGCCCAAACCTGTAACATCTCAGTCAATGAGCTTCAGCACAAGCTGCTTTCTTACCCACTGCAATTGCTCTGTGAAGATTAGTAGAGTATTTGCTGTGATGTCCTGGAGTAATTTGATGTCTTTCAGTCCTGTTTTTTTTTTTAAACTATCAGTTATCAAATGTAATTTTCCATCTCTTAAAAAGGCCTTCCAATACCCAAAGGAGACCTACAGGAAAGATTTGTAGGGAGTATTTACAAGAGCATGTGGCGATAGGATGATGGGCAGCGGTTTGAAATTGGAACAAGGCAGATTTAGGTTGGACGTTAGGAAGAAGCTTTTTACTATGAGGGAAACTAACACAGGTTGCCCAGGGAGGTGGTGGAGGCCCCATCCCTGGTGACACTCAAGGTCAGGCTTGATGGGGCGCTGAGCATCCTGCTCTAGTGGAAGATGTCCCTGCTTACTGCAAGAGTTGGACTAGTTGAGCTCTAGAGGTCCCTTCCAACCTAGTGCAATCTGTGGTTCTATGATAGCTGACTTTGGTGATTAGCTGATTTTTACAGACAAACCAAGCCTTTGTTTGAGCATTTAATGTGTCTGCTCCCAGAGGTGGTTCTGCATCCTTTTGAGACATGTGAAAAATCTACCCGTTGGCTGTTTGGGGTTTTTTTAGCCCATTCACTAAATAATTTAGTTGTTGAAAGGGCAAAAAAAATAGGAGGGGCTAAAAACTGGGATTATTCTTTAATCCTTTCTCTCTTTTTATGTCTGTTTGTATTACTTTGTTAATAATATTCTTTTATGAATTGTGTTCATGCTGACCCAGCAATTAATTTGTTGTGCATGCCTAACAGCCTGGTCCTAGTTGCTTTGCTCTGCTATTAATATGTCATAGTGTGGAAGGACTCATTAATGTGTTTTTAATGTTTTCTAACTGTATGGCTCTGTTGAGCATGGAGAATGTTGTAGCAGATGGATTTCAGGTAAATAACAAATTAATTTAACCTAAAGAAACAGGACAATATGTCACCTTACCAGGAATAATTGCCTGCAACTCTCTTCCTTGCCTTCCTGGTGGCAGCTGTTTGAGACATTGATATAAACAGATTTTCATCTTTTAATGCACAGCTTTCACTGTGGCCTTATTCAAGCATGTAGCAAGAGGGCTGAGTATGCCAGTAGCAAGCCCAGGTGGCCAAGAAGGCTAACATCCGGGCATGTACCAGCAGGACCAGGGAACTGCTTGTCTCCTGGGGACCCAGCACTGGTGAGGCTGCCACACTTTTGAGTACTGAGTTCAAATTTGAGGCCCTCACTCCAAGAAGAACATTGAGGTGCTGGAGCAGATCCAGAGAATAGCAACAAAGCTGGTGAAGGGAGAGCAGGGGTGAGGAGTGATGGAAGGATCTGAGGTTGTTTAGTCTGGAGAAGGGGAGGCTGAGGGGAGACTTCCTCACTCTCTGACTCCCTGAAGAGGGTGCTGAAGCACCAAGCAGATGGAGGTTGGTCTCTTCTCTCTAGTAGTAAGTAGGAAGAGATAGGATGAAAGGAAATGGCCTCAAATGGCAGCAGGGGAGGTTTAGGGTAGAGATCAGAAGAAACTTCTTCCACAAAAGGGTTCTCAAACACTGGGACAAGCTCCCCAGGGAGGTGGTTGAATCCCCATCCCTGGAGGCAGAGATATGTGGTGCTGAGCAACATGGTTTAGCACTAGACTTGGTAGAGTTAGGGAATGGTTGGGCTCGATCTTAAATGTCTTTTAGAATTGAAAGAATTCCATGATTCCTGTCTCACAAGCACTCTTAAGAAACAAAAGACATGATGTGAGAAAGGCAGCAGGAGGTGACATGAATCATGGTGGAGAAACACCATGAGATCATTGGAAACCAACAGTAGTGCTCACTGCGTGCCATGAGTGAGCAGCCATGAGCAACTTCACTTCTCTTTTGAGTCAGTTCCATATCTGTTTCATCCTCTCCTTTGTCAGCACCAGCCTGGCACAGTTTAGCTCCTGTCCATACTCAGCTACACAAATGTACTGCATTATCAGCCCAAATTTTTTGCCTTTCTGATTTGTCAGGGACAATTTCCTTGAATGCCATGGAACAGTTGAACTTAGGGTGGTATTCCAGCAAGTCTGCAACAAAGACCAGGCAGAACCACACTTCTTCAACACCACATGTGCTTGCTTTCCTGTGAGTCAGGGAGATGTGGCAAGCTGAGGTAATACACTCCACATCATGCATTATTCAATGAATATTTCTCCTTTTCTTATCTTTTTCTTTTCTTTCTTTCTGAAATCTCTAAACCCCACCAAATGTTACCAGCAAGTCACTACGTTACTAGTTCAAATTCTTCAGTTTATTTTTACAGACATTTATCAGCAACACTGAAGTTCTCTCGAGGAGTTGTGGTGGGGTTTTTTTAACCATAAGTAAGCTGTGGTTTGCACTTTGTTTGCAGTCGTTTACAGAAACTCTGTATTGCAGCAGGTGGGAAAATGCATTTGATAAAATCCTGAGAGAAGCAAGAAACCCTGAGCAGCATCAGCAAAGTTTGGATCTGTTTTCTGAGGAAAGGCTGAGGGACTTGGAACCAGGAGAAGACTCTGGGGAGACCTCACAGCTGCTTTCCAATACCTGAAGGGATCCTACAGGAGGGCTGGAGAGGGACTTATCATGAGGGTGTCTAGAGACAGGACAAGGGGGAATGGTTTTAAATTGAGGGAAAAACAAAATGGCTCAGGTCTTAGAGGTCATTTTCTCCAACATACCCTGCCATGGGAGGTTGCCCAAGGCCTCTTCCAGTCTGGCCTTGAATACCCTCAGAGAGGAGGAATCCACAAGATCCCTGGACAACCTGTTCCAGAGTCTCAACACCCTCATACTGTACAACTTCTTCCTAAGATCTGGCCTAACTCTAGTCACCCTCAGCTTCAAATCATTCTCCCTTGTCCTGTTGCTTGAGATCCTTATGAAATGTCCCTCTGCAGCCTTCCTGTAGTACCCATTCAGGTATTGGAAGGCAGCTCTGAGGTCCCCCCAGAATGTCTTCTACTCCAAACTGAACAATCTCAGCCCCCTCAGCCTATCCTTATGACCAAGGTGCTCCAGCCTTTGGATCATCTTTGTGGCCCTCCTCTGGATTAATTTCAACAGTTCCATGTCCTCCTCATGTTGGAGACACCAGAACAGGATTCAAGGCAGGGTCAAAACAAAGATAAATTTGTATTCTCAGATACAGAACCATAGAATTATCTTGGTTGGAAAAAAAAATCTTTAATATCATCCAGTCCAAGCATTACCTAACTGTACCAGGTCTGATGCTAAACCATACACTTTAGCACCATAATGATCCCTTCCCATATGTGGGGAGAGAGGAGAGCAGAACCATCCTGTGATTTTCCTGCAGGTTCTATATATAATCTTAAAATGGAGCTTCTATTGAGATAAAACATAGAACAATATAGGTTGCTCTGCCTCTCCAAAACACAGTTGTGGAGAAGTAACTTAGCCTTTGTGTTGATGTGATACCGTTAGATTCAGAAACCTGATACAGTGGTGGCAGCATTCTCTTGACTTTGTGTTCTTATAGTGAGTGTGCTTAAGTTGGACATCGGGAGAAAGTTCTTCATGATGAGAGTGGTGAAATACTGGAACAGGTTGCCCAGGGATGTGGTTGAGGCCTCAAGCTGCAACTGGGTGTTAGACTGGACGTTAGGAAACATTTATTCACAGCAAGAGAGGTCCAGTTCTGGGCTACTCAATCCCAGAGAGATGTTGAGATACTGGAATGTGTCCAGAGAAGGGCGATGAAGTTGGTGAGAGGCCTGGAATACAGCCCTGTGAGGAGAGGCTGAGGGAGCTGGGGGTGTTTGGAACACAGCCCTGGAGAAGAGGAGGCTCAGGGCTGACCTTATTGCTGTCTACAACTACCTGTAACCAGGTGGGGGATTGGTGTTAAGGAGGGGATTAGGTTTGAACCTGGGTTTGGGGTGAAATGCAATGAGGCTGATGCAGGAGTTATTAAATAATTTATTAATATAGACAGAGAAAACTTCTCCAAACTTATTTACAACTAACCCACACACATTCTACGACGTGGTTGGTAGAACTATTGTTGCAGAATGTCTGTATGCAATCAAATTATGCCATTTGGAAGAGGTTTGGGAAATGTTTCCAATTAGAGAGTCGCACAGCATAAACTGCCCCTGGTAAGGTTAATTATTTTAGCAACTTGAACAAAGAGAGTTCAGATGCTCACTGGTCAGAAGTCTTAATACCTACGTCCCAAGAGCATACGCAGGAATATATATATATATATATATATGTATATGGTGAAAGCCGTGTGGCTGAGGCTTCACGTGGGTGGCAGCTGCCATGTAGCTTGTTGCTAGTTCAGTGCAAATTGGGGCACGCCGTCTGAGGATGGCTCACGGGCATGAGAGGGATCTTCCATGGCTCTCAGGAAGTCATCGGGTGGTCAGCAGCCACCTGGGCAAAGCAGGGTCCAGGCTTGCGGGCCGGAGCAGTCCGACTGAGTGCTGTGTGCAGCAAGGAGCCGGCCGGGGGTCTGGAGCAGTGCGAGTGAGGGCTGTGTGCAGCAAGGAGCCGGCCCGCGGGCTGGCACGGGGGTCTGGAGCGGTGCGAGTGAGTGCTGTGTGCAGCAAGGAGCTGGCACGGGGGCCAGGAGCGGTGCGAGTGAGGGCTGTGTGCAGTAAGGAGCTGGCACGGGAGCTGGCACGGGGGGCTGGAGCGGCGGGACGGCAAGTCCCAGTGTTGAAACTCGTTGTTTGGTCGTTACCTGTATTTGGGCTCGATCAGGCAGGGTCGGGCTGCCAGTCGTAGGCAAGTCCCTTCTTACGCGAGATGCAAAGTGTTGTGGCACACAGAAGCACATAAAGCGATAGCAGCGGCGAACAAACAAAGGTAACAGCAGCAGCAGGCAGCGAACTAGCAGGGAGAGGTGAGCATCTTGTTTACCTGTTTTCTCCTATTTATCAGACGTGGGCCGAGATTAATGGTCCTTCGGCCATGATATTATCCAATTGGCTTTGGCAGTCAGCCAAAACATACCAAATTAGGCGAGGTCCACAGGCCTGGGTCCCCCAAATATGGGAGGAGCGCAGGCCTTGCGCGCGGTAGGCCATGAGCTAGGCGCCTGGGCTTACGCAACAGCGTTACACGACCTGGGCCCTGGGCAGGCCAGACGTTATGGAGCCAGGTCTTTTGTGTCCGTTTCCTGCTTACCTCTGGTATGGCAGATAGGTAAACGCATCCAGGCAGGGCAGAACATGTATAAGCCTATTTTGGGCCTATGGGCCCTCCACGACAATTGGTCTCTTCTGCCAGGCAACCAGCAACAGAACAAGGGGAACACAGTCGCAAGTTGTGCCAGGGGAGGTCTAGGCTGGATATAGAAGGAATTCTTCCCAGGGTGATTGACACTGGAATGGGCTGCCCAGGGAGATGGTGGAGTCACCGTCCCTGGAGGTGTTGAAGAAAAGCCTGGATGATGCACTCGGTGCCGTGGTCTGGTTGATTGGATAGGGCTGGGTGCTAGGTTGGACTGGATGATTTTGAAGGTCTCTTCCAACCTGGCTGATTCTATGATTCTATGGTCAGGCATTGGAATGGGCTGTCCAGGGAGGTGGTTTAGTGAAGAACTAGATGTGTTTAAAAGTTGTTTGGATGTGGTGCTTGAGGATATGGCTTAGGGTGAACTTTGTAGAGCAGAGATAATGTTTGGACTTGAGAATCCTGGAGGTCTTTTCTAACCGGAATGTTTCTGTGATTCAAGATCAGACTGAATGTGGCTCTGGGCAGCCTGCTGTAGTTGGAGATGTCTCTGCTGACTGCAGGGGTGTTGGACAAGATGACCTTTGCAGGTCCCTTTCAACCCAGTGCAATCTGTGAAGCTGTGAAAGTAAGAAAGATATTCAACACGTTACAATATTTTTATTTCTGTCAATCCACTCGACCCATTGTTCATAGATGAACTGATTTGAAAATCTAGATACCCTTGTCTGTTTGGTGTGTAGGGGAAGCAGGTAAATGCTATGGTGTTCAAATTAGAAGCAATTACATACTCCATTTCTGTCCCTACTCTTGATTATAGTCATTGCTAATCTTGATATTTCAAATATTTTATTAGGCTGCCTCCACGCTAATTTTTTCCCTTTTGGCCTTTTTACAAGTTCCCTGGGAATAAAATTTCTACCTTGGTGCTCAAAACTTGCTGCATAAAGGACACTTGAACTGCAACTGTAAATGAGTTCTTTTTTTTTTTCTGGATAAAGAGTTGCTCCCTATGGCTGGAACCTCTTCACACTGCTGCATTTTAGTGGTGGAGGAAATTTGTGGAATAAGCAGGGGGTATGCTCTGCACTTCTACAAGCTTATAGCCTGGGAGCTCCCTTTGCTTGTGACTGCTCCTGGCATTGCAGTGAAAAGAAATGTTACAGAGCTGAGGGAAGGAAAATAAAAAAACCCACAAAGGAAATCCAAACAAACAAACAAAAACAAGCAAAAAACCCCACCCAAAACACCCAACAGACAAACAGAAAGAGAAGAGTGGGAAGGAAGGCCAGTGGGATCCTGGGGTGTATTAGGAAGAGGGTGTCCAGCAGATCAAGGGAGGTTCTCTTCCCCCTCTACTCTGCCCTGGTGAGACCTCATCTTGAATACTGTGTTCAGCTTTGGGTTCCCTGGTTTAAGAAGGACAGGGATCTGCTGGAGAGGGTCCAGCGGAGAGCTACAAGGATGATTAGGAGATTGGAGCACTACCTGATGAGGAGAGGCTGAGAGACCTTAAGCTGTTTAGTCTGGAGGAGAGAAGACTGAGAGGGAATTTAATAAATGTCTACAAATATCTGAGGGCTGGGGGTCAGGAGTGGTGGACAGGGTCTGCTCACTTGCTCCCCGGGGTAGGACAAGGAGCAATGGGTGTAAGTTGCAGCACAGAAGGTTCCACCTCAACATGAGGGGGAACTTCTTTACTGTAAGAGTCCCAGAGCACTGGAACAAGCCCAGAGAGGTCTTCATGCCATCTGCATTTAGGGGTATTGATTTGCCCTGTGGGCAGCCTGAGGACAGGCTGAGGGAGCTGAGGTTGCTCAGCCTGGAGAAGAGAAGATCACAATGTGATCTATGATCACACAACCTGCCTAGAGGTGTTCAAGGCCAGGTTGGATGAAGCCTGGAGCGACCTGTTCTAGTGAGAGGTGGCCCTACCTATGGCAGGGGGTATGATTCTAAGACTCCAGGGAGACCTAATTGCCACCTTCCAGTACCTCAGGGGACCTACGGGAAGGGTACAGAAGGACTGTTTATGAAGGCCTGCAGCGACAGGATGAGGGACAATGGTTTGAAATGAGGGAAGGGCAGATTTAGATTGGATGTTAGGAACAAGTTCTCTACAATGAGGATGGTTGAGCACTGGAACAGGTTGCCCAGAGAGGTGGTGGAGGCCCTGTCTCTGGAAATATTCAAGGTGAGGCTTGACAAGGCTCTGGGCCACCTGATCTAGTAGAGGATGTCCCTGCTGACTGCAGTGGGGGTTGGTCTGGATAACATTTAGAGGTCACTTTCAACCCAGATGGTTGTATGATTCTGTGACTAGCANGTGGGCAGCCTGAGGACAGGCTGAGGGAGCTGAGGTTGCTCAGCCTGGAGAAGAGAAGATCACAATGTGATCTATGATCACACAACCTGCCTAGAGGTGTTCAAGGCCAGGTTGGATGAAGCCTGGAGCGACCTGTTCTAGTGAGAGGTGGCCCTACCTATGGCAGGGGGTATGATTCTAAGACTCCAGGGAGACCTAATTGCCACCTTCCAGTACCTCAGGGGACCTACGGGAAGGGTACAGAAGGACTGTTTATGAAGGCCTGCAGCGACAGGATGAGGGACAATGGTTTGAAATGAGGGAAGGGCAGATTTAGATTGGATGTTAGGAACAAGTTCTCTACAATGAGGATGGTTGAGCACTGGAACAGGTTGCCCAGAGAGGTGGTGGAGGCCCTGTCTCTGGAAATATGCAAGGTGAGGCTTGACAAGGCTCTGGGCCACCTGATCTAGTAGAGGATGTCCCTGCTGACTGCAGTGGGGGTTGGTCTGGATAACATTTAGAGGTCACTTTCAACCCAGATGGTTGTATGATTCTGTGACTAGCATCTCTTTCCATTCACTGCTTAAGGAGTCAGATCAGTCTCCTAAGGTGTCTAAAAGGTTTACCCATAGTTAAAGGTTACTCCCTTCCCCCAGTACACCTTTTTATACCCTTTTCCACAGTGATATTTTAGAACAGAAACATTTTGTCTAGCTTCTCTCTTAAAGTTCTATTTGGAGACTGCTGTAGAAGGGAAAAGAAAAATCTTTGCAAATCACTGGGGAGTGTTTTGGGGGATTTTATTCTTTTTCACCCTCATTATTTTTTTTTTTTAAACTTATTTTTGTAGTCCTGCCTTTCTTCCTCCTTACCAGATTGTTTATACTTAAAAAGAAATAAGCCTTCTGCTTGTTGCAGAGTCACTCCTCTTTCCATTTTCCTGCAGCTAACATTGGTTTCTGTTGTCCTTTTCCACGTTTAGACATAGCCAGGATAAATTTCAATGACAGCCTTTCCAACTGTTTCTAAATATTTCTCACTCTCCCTGCAGAACAATTTCCATATGTTAGTGAATTCAAATCCAACTTCCATAAGGCATTCTCCTCTATCCCTCTAAACATCATCCCGAAACTGAAGGGGTTCAGTTTGTTCAGGTGGAGTTCGTTTTCTACGCCCCCCCAGCACCAGCAAAGCTGTTGAGAGTAGGAGCGTGCTGCCCACGGCCACCTGCTCTGCCAGAGGGTCCAGAGCCTCGCCAGCATGGTGCCAAGGCACCAGCTCAGAGTGGGAGGCTGCAGGAGGCACATCTCTTCTACCTTGCACTCTCTCCTGAGTGACCTTAGCTGACAAAGAGAAAACTTGCTGTAGAGGTTGGGTTTGGTTTGTGTGGTTACGGTGGGGTTTGGGGTTTTTTTTGACTTTTTGTGTTGTGGTTTTATTTGGTTATTTTCTCTAGTCTCCCAGCTGGCATATTGCTTGTTCATGCTCACCTGGAGTACTGCCTCCAGCTCTAGGACACCCAACACAAGAACAACATAGACCTGCTCGAGCAGGTCCAGAGGAGGGCCACCAAGGTGATCAGAGGGCTGGAGCATCTCTTCTATGAAGACAGGCTGAAGAACTGGGGCTCCTCAACCTGAAGAAGAGAAGGCTCTTAGAGTTGCATTTCAGTATCTGAAGGGGACCTACAGGAAGGCTGGGGAGGGACTGTTTAGAAGGGCCTGTGCTGGTAAGATGATAGGACAGTGATTTGAAACTGGAACAGGGGAGATGTAGGTTGGAAATCAGGAAGAAGTTCTGCACAATGAGAGTGGTGGAATACTGCAGCAGGTTGTCCAGAGAGGTGGTAGAGCCTCCATCCTTGGAGACATTCAAAATCAGCCTTGATGTGTCTTTGGGCAGCCTGATCTAGTGTCCCTGCTGACTCCAGGGGCTTGAACAAGATGACCTTTGTGGGTCCCTTCCAGCCCAATGGAATCTGTGAATTTTGTTGTGCAGTTATGCACAGCTGTAAGGGAAATAGGCTGATAGATGCATTGCAGAACATCCTGCTCTCCCAACCACTCAAAAATCCCTTTGCATGACCCAATATGGTGGCACAGATCCTTTCCACTGACTTTGAGAGCAAAGTCAGTGGGGGAGAAGTCAGCAAATCGTCACAGAAGGTTAGAGGCTGGATGGGACCTTGAAAGGTTATCTAGTCCCAACACCTCTGCCAGAGCAGGACCACCTGTACCAGATCACCAGGTCATCCTCAGCTTGATTTAATTTCTGTTATTTTTTAAATCTAATTTCTCTACAATTTAGCTGAAAGGGGACCATGAGTCCAAAAAAAAAAAAAAGCTTCTGAGTATTCTTTAAGAGATTCTTAAATATTTGTATTTAAAAACCACACAAAAAAAAAGGCAATGAGCTGAACCTGACCATTATCCTTCTGGTGAGACAGAAACTTAGCAGGAGAGGACCAATGCCTAAAGAACAACATGAATATAAAGTAGTCTCTAAAGATAATAATGTTGAGGGCTTTGCAATCCCTCAATCTCCCAGTGATTTCTGGTAATAATATGATCATTTTGCAGTGCCTTCTGTTTTCATTATTGTCATTGTCACATAAATAAGGCATCAAAGTTTTAGTGCCTTGTGAGCAGTGTTCTCTAAATTGGAGTAATGGAGTGTTCTGCTTTGACCTTTTCAATCGTGTGTGACTGGTTGGTTGGGCTTTTCACTTACAGCTGTGCTGAGTTCTATGGCAGGAGTGAGTGGGTACCAGCTCATAAAAAACATTAGACCAAGTCAACATGGTTTTAAAAAGGATAAATCATCTTTAACATGGTAGCTTTCTATGAGGACATAGCCAGGTGGGTAGATGATGGTAGTGCAGTGGATGTGGTTTATCTTGATCTTAGGAAAGAATTTGACACTGCCACAGCATCCTTGCAGCTCAGCTGAGGAAGTGTGGTCTGGTTAGTGAGGTGGATGTGAACTGGTTGAAGAAATGAAGTCTAGAGAGATGTGGTCAACGGGGCAGAGTCTGTTTGGAGGCATGTATCTAGTGAGGTCCCTCAGGAGTTGGTACTGGGACCGGTATTATTCAATATGTTCATCAGTGACCTGGATGAGGGAACAGGGAGCACTGTCAGCAAGTTTGTTGATGCCTCCAAAGTGGGAGAAGTGGCTGACAGCCCCTCAGGCTGTGCTGTCATTCAGCCAGACCTGGACAGGCTGGAGAGTTGGGTGGGAAGAAACTGCATGAAATCCATCAAGGGCAAGTTTAGAGTCTGGAATCTGGGAAAAAACAACACCAGGTGTAGGTTTGGGACTGACCTGCTGGAGAGCAGCATAGGCAAAAGGGACCTGGGGGCCCTGATGAACAGTAGGATGACCGTGTGCCAGCAGTATGCTCTTGTGGCCAGGAAGGCCAATGCCATTCTGGGGTTTATTAGAAGAGCTGTGCTTAGTAGGTTGAGAGAGGTTCTCCTCCCCCTCTGCTCTGCCCTGGTGAGGCTGCCTCTGGAATATTGTGTCCAGTTCTGGGCCCTGGCATTCAAGAGCCTCAGGAAACTGCTTGAGAGAGTTGCAAAGATGCTGAAGGCAGTGGAACATCTCCCTGTTGAGGAAAACCTGAGGGAACTGGGACTCATCATCTTGGAGAAGAGGAGCCTGAGGGGTGACCTCATTCATGTTTATAAGGATGTGCAGGGCAGCATCAGGAGAATGGAGCCAAGCTCTGTTCAGGGATGTCCAACTACAGAACAAGGGCCAACGGGTGGAAACTGGAGCAGGGAAGGTTCCACAAGAACATAAGGAAAAACTTTTTCATTCTGAGGATGCCAGAGCCCTGGAGCAGACTCTCCAGAGAAGTTGCGGAGTCTTCTTCTCTGGGGATGTTCAAAACCCACCTGGATGCGTTCCTGTGTGACCAGCCCTAGATGATCCTGCTTTAGCAGAGGCTTTCAACACACTGATCTTTTGAGGTCCCTTCCAACACTTAACGATCTGTAAACTTGTGCAGTGCTGGAAAACTCACAGAATCACAGAGTTGTCAGGGTTGGAAAGGACCTCAAGGATCATCTAGTTCCAATCCCCCTGCCATGGGCAGGGATACCTCACACTAGATCAGGTTGCCCAGAGCCACAATTAGCCTGGTCTTAAAAACATCCTGGGATGGGGCTTTCAGTACCTCCTTGGGCAACCTGTTTCAGTGTCTAACCAACTTCATGGTGAATAACTTTTTCCTAACATGTAATCTAAATGTCCCCTCTAGTTTAGATCCATTCCCCCCAGTCCTATCACTACCCAACATGCTAAATAGTCCCTCACCAGCTTTCTTGTAGGCCCCCTTCAGCTATTGGAAGGCCACAAAAAGACCTCCTCAGAGCCTCCTCTCTCCAGTTACCATGTAAAAACATAATATAATATTTCACAAACTGTATAGCATGAAGTGTTGAACTTGTGATAAATCAGTCTTATGACAAAAGGTATAAGGAGATTAGAAATGGCAGCAACAACAACAAAAAATTAATCCTTTCTAATGAGAGAGATTGTGCCTAGGAGGGGAAATGGTGTGAATTTAACTTGATCTCATTATACTCCTAAATTTGTAATCTCATTTTCCTCCTCAGATGCTTCACTTAAGAAGGCAGCAGTGTATGTGTGTGTGTGAGATTGGATGTGATACGCTCTATGTTTGGGAAAAGTTACTTAATCCTCTGACTTTAGTGCACTGGAAGTGAGTAATCCTCAAAGCAGAGGGAAACTTCCTAAAATTTGAAAGTCTTTTGATTCTTACCTCAAGTTCTGCAGCACACAACTGGTGTTGACTGCTCCATGTTCTCGTGGCTGCAGTTCTTTAGAAAGCCTGTCCCAGTCTGTGAGGAGGGACACATACAGAATAATTAGAGCAGAGAAATCCACACCCGGGACATAGATTACAGAGGTGACGTTTTGACCATCAATGTTGTGTAAGAGCTGTGAGTTAAACTATAACACAGCTGCAGTGGACCTAGGAGCCTCTCTTATCCAGCCATTACCTTTGGCTCATGATTTTTCACTCATTTGCTCCATGAAGCAGATATCTGAGGGGAAGGTGGGGGGGAAATGAGGAATTCTTTGGAGCAAATTATGTCTTTTCTCTTCCTCTATTTACCATCTTCTTTCAGGTATGCTGCCTAAGTACTAAATGACTGCACTCAAAGCTCTGACAGTTTTTAGCTATGCTCATTTGTCATGAGAGGATAAAAGACATAAAAGAACCTGCTTATTCCTGTGCATCCATAACTCAAATTGCAAGCACACGCAGGAGCGTCCTTTGTAACGCCTGCATGCATGCAGCTCAAGTCACGGCTGAAGGAATAGAATCCCAGCCTCAAAACCTTGCATGGTCTCCTGCCTCCTCACTGAGAAAGAGAGAAATACTGTGGAATCCAGGTCTGAAGTTGCTGTCAGGGCTGGGTGTGCAGTGATTTCTTTCTCAGCCTTGGACTAGGAATATGCATGAGCAAGTAATGAGACATTTAGGAGCTCAAATTAGTCTCTTCTCTTAGCAACTTCCTTCTTCCTACACCTCAAAGCACTCTAACCAGTCCTTCCCTCTTTATAATCCACCTCCAGGATTTGAGCAACATAGAAGCTTCCAAAATGCAATTGCTTTCACTAGGAATTCATCTAACAAGCAACTGGCCAGGGAGGGAAGAGAACAAGTTTCTGCCCTTTCTAGCTCAGACACCAGGGCCAGGAGGTAGCTACCACTGGGAAGCTGCGTGCATTGTACCCAGACTCCTGCCTCCTGGCCACGCAGGCTCATTTATGTCACAAAAAGCTGGATTTTAACTGCAAAGCACAATTCAATTCTGTGTTTCTTCTAGTCCTGTCTCTTTCAGTTCACAGCTTGCTCACCACACCAAAATCTAAACAGTCAAGCTCCCGAGCTTGAAGTCCTTTAGAATGTGTGACATCATGAGCAATAACAATGAATGCACTGACTTCATTTTGGGGCAATGATAGACCCTCCTAAGTTTTTGAAGAGGTCTGAAAGCATCACCTGATACTCCTCACCATATCATGAAGCTTTTATACAATATAAACCCAAACATGTTCATGCCTGGACAGTAAATTCTTTAGCCTTCATTACAGAAGTAAAGAGGACCTGCTCAGTTACACAACTGCATATTCAATTAGTGGTTTGGACTTCCCAGTTTAAATGCATCTGGGGAAAACAGAAGGTCTTTAGAAGGAATACTTAGGCAAGTTAAGTGTGGTCCATATTATCAGCAATTTGTAGAAGCTTGGTTTCACTGCAGATTACATCTGTTATTAAGAAGTGCTATGTCAAACAGACAGAGGCTTTGGTGATTACAGAATCACTGAATATGCCTACTTGGAAGAGACCTTGAAGATCATCCAGCCCAACCCTTGATTCAGTACTGGAGGGTGTGTTATCTACATTCTGGGGGAGCTGCTCTGTGTTGTTAATATTTGAGGCAAGTTCATGAAATACTAGGAATGATGGAAAAACTGCCCAAAAGGTGGTGGTGTTTACACTGACTGTTAGAGTGGTGACAGAGTTGATGATCAGAGAACCTGTCCTACAAACACAGGCTGAAAGAATTTGGGCTGTACAGCCTGGAGAAGAGAAGGCTGTAAAGAGCTGCATTTCAATATCTGAAAGGGACCTATGGGAAGGCTGGGGAGGGGCTTCAGAAGGGCTTGTGGTGATAGAATGAGAGGCAGTGATCTGAAAGTGGAGCGGGGGATATTTAGGTTGGACATTAGGAAGGAGTTCTGCACAATGAGAGTGGTGAAATAGTGGAACAGGTTGCCCAGGGATGCGGTGGAAACCCCATCTCTGGAGACATTCAAGATCAGCCTTGATGTGTCCCTGGGCAGCTTTATCTATTTAGAGGTGTCCCTGCTGATTGCAGAGGGTTGGACAAGATGAGCTTTGAGGGTCCCTTCCAACCCAAGGCAACCAATAACCATTGGATATGTTACAATGTTACAATGACCAAATTACACTGGGAGCAGTTTGTATGAAATGTGATGGAACTATTGGTCCATCCTCTTCTACTGGAAGTGTTTATGTGCAGTTCAAACAAAAACTGCAAGAGATGGAACCTGCCCTAAATCAAACTTGATCGCTTGCAGCCTTTGCTGTGGTGAGGCACGAGTGGGGCTTTCTTTGCACCTCTACTTGAAAGATCTCATCTTTTAAAAGCTGGGAATTGATGCTGATGTAAAGCATTAGGATCTGAGCTAAAGCCAGCTGTCTGCGTAGGTGCCAGAGAGGCAGTTCTGCTGCCACAGTGCCTCACCTCCCTCCATCTTTCATCTTCCCACTGGAAAATGGATGCTGTGGCAGTTGCTACTGAGTGGACAGGTACACACTGCTGATCCAGTACAGACTCAGGGTGGGATGTGGTCTGTGACAGGCTTAATGTTTGCTAACTTGGGCATCTTCTCCAGTTAGATTCTGCCTTTCTGCTTGTGCTACAGGGTTCCACACTGCCAGAGAAGTAGTAACATGAAAAATAAAGGTGGCTAGGGCTGATTCGGGATTCTGGTTTATTTACAGAACCACAGAATGCAAGGGGTTGTGAAGGGACCTCTAAAGGTCATCCAGGCTAACCCCACTGCCAGAGCAGGATCACCTAGGGCGGGTCACACAGGAACACATCCAGGTGGGTTTTGAGTGTCTCCAGAGAAGGAGACTCCCCAACCTCTCTGGGCAGCCTGCTTCAGGGCTCTGGCACCCTCAGAGGGAATAAAAAGTTTTCTTTTCTGTTCCCGTGAAACCTGTTCTGCTCCAGCTTGCACCCACTCACCCTTCTCCTGTGGTTGGACATCACTGAGCAGAGCCTGGCTCCATCCTCCCAATGCTCAGAGAGCAGATTTAAGCAAAACTTGAGCCTGGCAATAAGTTATTTCAATCAAAATGTTTCCCATAGCACTTTACCAAGTAATAGTGCTGCTATGTGGTTCCTTATTTTCACTCTTAATGGCATGACTCTGACTTGCAGCCCTGGGGTCTGCTGCAGAATCCCGCATGCAATGAGATACAGTGCTCAGCTGTGAAAAGGAATGAAAGGGAATAGAAGCTGTCTGAAATGCATCCTCTATGAGGTGTTACAATAACTTAAATTTAAAAAAAAATCTTTATGTTTGGCTTCATAACTCCTTTTGTGTCCCCATGTTTATATTTTCTAATTAAAAATTAATAATTATTGAATGGATTAGGTTGGAAGGGACCTCAGAGATCATCTACTGCACTCTTGACTAGACTCAACTGCCCAAGTTCTCACCCAATCTGGCCCTGAATACCCCATGGAGGGAGGGATCCACAGCCTCCCTGGGCAGCCTATTCCAGAGTCTCACCACTCTGGTACTGAAGAATGTCTTATTAAGATTCAGGCTAACCCTGCTCTCCTTCAGCTCCAAACCATTCCCCTTCCTCCTGTCTCTAGACACCCTTATGAGAAGTCCCTTTGCAGCCTTCCTTTACGATCCCTTCAGGTACTGGAAGGCAGGTCTAAAGTCACCCCTGTGTCTGTTCCTGTCTAGGCTGAACAATCCCAGGTCCCTCAGCCTATCCTCCTGAATGAGGTGCTCCAACTCTTGGATGTTTCATGTCTCCATAGTATTACAATTTCTAAATTAGCAGTTCTTTTTCACCCTCTGTAGAATAAATCTGCTTTCCTGCTTGCTGATAAATAGGAAGGATCAATACAGACAACAATGCCATAACAAAATGAAACTAGTTAAAGAAAACCACTTACCCATTTTTCTCTTATTTCCCTTGTTCCATGTCCACTATTCTGTGCTATCTTGTATCAATGTGAGCTTGTGCTGTGAATTAAATCAATAACCACTGTGCCTAAATTGAACTCTCAGGAGTTAAAAACCCAACCGCTTCATGCTGTTATTATTTTCCCTTTCATTGCTTATTTATTTTGCCTCCTCTTTGTGTTGTAATTCATAGGATGTATTCATAGAACGGCTTGAGCTGGAAGCGATCTTAAAGATCATCTAGTTCCAATCTCTCTGCCATGGGTAGGGGTACCTCCCACTAGACCAGGTTGCTCAATGCTTCATTCTGTCTGGTCTTCCACATTTGCAATGATGTGGCTTCCTCAGCTTCTGTGGGTAACCTATTTCCGTGTCTCACCACCCTCGTAGTGAAGAATTTCTACCTAATGTCCAGTCTAAATCTGCCCTGTCTTAAGCTTTAGCTTAAAACCATTGCTCCTTGTCCTGCCACCACATGCCCTTGTAAAAAGTCCCTCCCTGGCTTTTCCATAGGCCACTTCAGCTACTGGAAGATTTCTATAAGGTCTTTCCAGAGTTGTCTTTTCTCCAGACTGAAGAGACTCAACTCCCTCAGCCTGTCCTCATAAGAGAGGTGCTGAAGACCTCTGATCATCCTGGTGGCCATCCTCTAGCCTCTCTCTGTCAGGTCCATGTCATTTCAGTGTTGCAGTTTTCAGAGCTGGACACAGTACTCCGAGTGGGATCTCGCCAGTGCAAAGTAGAGGAGCAGAATCACCCCTCCTGACCTGCTGGCCATGCTGCTGTTGATGCAGCCCATCTATGGGTGATCTATCCTTGTTCTGAATGACCACCGTGGGATGTAGCACACCACCACACAAATTAGGTGGTGCTGTACAGTTGCTTTGTACTCAGAAGATACTATTGGAAAAGTTGAAATGATTTGTAATGTTGCACTGAAAATTTATCATAGACTGGTTTAGGTTGGAAGGGACCTCAAAGACCATCCAGTTCCAATCTCTCTGCCATAGACAGGGACACCTCCCACTAGAACAGGTGGCTCAAGGCCTCATCCCAGTTTGCCTTGAACACCTTCAGGGAGGGAGCATCCACAACCTGTGCCAGTGTCTCACTACCCTCACTGTAAAGAACTTCTTCCTAACGTCTAGTTGAAATCTGCCCTCTGCCAGTTTAAACACATTACCTCTTGTCCTGTCATTACAAGACCTTGTAAATAGTCCCTCCCCAGCCTTCCTGTAAGCCTCCTTCAGATACTGGAAGGCTAATACAAAGTCTCATGAAGCCTTCTCTTCTCCAGGCTGAAGAGCCCCAACTCTCATAGCAGAGGTGCTCCAGCCTTCTGATCATCTTTGTAGCCCTTCTCTGGACTGATTTGCGTCTTTACTCCATAGAAAATGACCAATTTCGAGTGGTTTATGATTTGCTGCAAGGAAAACAGCTGTGGTTGTGGTAAGGTTGAAGAGAGACACACCAGACTTCCCTACATGTTGTCTTGACCTTAATTCCCAGCACATGGACAACTGTGGTTGAGGGCAACTGTCCGGACAGCACTGTCACGAGTGAGACTTGAGGTGAGCAAGCCTCATGTGGTTTTGTCCACAGATTGATTAAATGCAGCTGGAACCTGCAAAGGGATTTCCTAAGCCCTGGTTTGGAAGTCCCCATTTTAGTGCCCAGTCTTAGCAGGCACTGAATGCCCAACAGACTGATTGTGACCTGGCCATGATATATCCTCCATGTACCAACTGCTTTACTTCACAGTCCCTTTGTTCTTTTTTGCTACCGTGAGCATTTTTTGCTCACAAAAATCTTGAGGCTTGTTTTGACAAAAATTCAATTGGACAGGAACACATGTTAAATAAAACAGAAGTATGGGGAAAAAAGCCCTCATAAAATACTGTCTGCTGTATATCATGTTCCGAAACAGTAAAGACTCCACAGGAACAGGAGTTCACAGCACACACTGTGGTGTTCTGGGTGTTGGGTGGGTTTTTCATCATGTTCTTTAGTTACTTTTTTTTTCTTTTGGAAGTCAGTCTGAAAATGAGTGAAGCTAATTATTAAAGCAACCCTGAGTAAGAGTAACTATGCACTCTTTTGTGTAGGCTCTTTTGAGCATTGTGTTTATTTACACCATTTAGTAACAGGGGAGTCAATGACATCCTGGTCTGGATCAGGAACAGTGTGGCCAGTAGGACAGGGGAGGTTATTCTGCCCCTGTATTCAGCACTGGTCAGGCCACACCTTGAGTCCTGTGTCTAGTTCTGGGACCATCAATTCAAGAGAGATGTTGAGGTGCTGGAACATGTCCAGAGAAGGGTGATGAAGCTGGTGAGAGGCCTGGAACACAGCCCTGTGAGGTGAGGCTGAGGGAGCTGGGGTTGTGCAGCCTGGAGAAGAGGAGTCTCGGGGAGGCCTGATTGCTGTCTGCAACTACCTAAAGGGAGGCTGTAGCCAGGTGGGGGTTGGTCTCTTCTGCCAGGCAACCAGCAACAGAACAAGGGGACACAGTCTCAAGTTGTGCCAGGGGAGGTCTAGGCTGGATCTTAGGAGGAAGTTCTTCCCAGAGAGAGTGATTGGCATTGGAATGGGTTGCCCAGGGAGGTGGTGGAGTCTCCGTCCCTGAAGGTGTTGAAGCAAAGCCTGGATGAGGCACTTAATGCCATGGTCTAGTTGATTGGCTAGGGCTGGGTGCTAGGTTGGACTGGATGATCTTGGAGGTCTCTTCCGTCCTGGTTGATTCGGTGATTCTAAGTTACTCATAACAACAATAATAACAGTAACTATTATTATTATTATGATGCACTATGCAGAAGCTGAGTTTTTTATCTTTTTACCTCCTCTCCCTGTCACTTGCGTTCTTGACCTGGACTTTCTCCCCATGGTGATCCGTTCTTTCTCTCTACAACTCCCTGAAAGGAGGTTGGAGTGAGGTGGAGGTTGGTCTCTTCTCCCCGGCATAAAGTGGTAGAAACAGAACAAATGGCCTCAACTTTGCCAGGGGAGGTTTAGACTGGAGATAAGGAAAAATTCTTCCCTTCAAGAGTGGTCAGGGGTTGGAATAGGCTGCCCAGGGAGACGATGGATTCGCTGTCTTTAAAGGTGTTCAGAAAAATGTGTAGAGATGGCAGACCATGTCCAGCCAGAACAATTCTACAGTAGTTTTGTTTGCAAACCAGATTAAGGTGGCTTGAAAGGATCCTGTCATCTTTCACCTAACTTGCCTTAGCCTAGGACTCTTTTGCAGTGGTCTGCTGCTGCTGGCAGCCAGTGCACGCTGGGCAGGCTTCCGTGTGCTAGTGCAGGTTCCATGGGTCTCCTGTCTTGCTCATGCACCAGCATTTACCTCTGGTTCTTGTTTATTGTTCCAGGCATGGACACCTACGTGTCAGGGCATCTTCATATTGATGCTGTGCTGCCTCTCCAACTATTGCATGGGGGAGAGTGTGGAGTGATTCAAATAATCGCTGTTTCTTGTCTTGCTGCCTGTGAGCTGAGCTTCTGCTGTGTCTATCCAAAAATATACCTGTTGGGATTTTTATTTATTTTCCATCTGGAAAGAACAATAACAGAACATAAACTGTGTCATTTTCCATCTGCCTGAATTGATTTTTCTTCTGGACCCACGTTTATGCCCTGCAGGTCAGGTCTCTGATACCCTCTTCACCAAGGTATTAGAAATGTACTTTGCCTAACTTTGTGCTACCCTAGGCTGAAACACAGAATGGGCTAAGCCATGCTACATGTTTTTCTCAGGGCAGCTGGGTTGTGGAATGTATTCAGAGTTACACCAGTGCATCCCTGGCACCCTGAAGTGTGGTGGAAAGCAGCAGGGAAGGGTAGGAGATAAATGTCAGTGGCAGCAGAAACAGGATGTATGTCTACAACCTTCCTCCATAAACTGTCTCAATTTTGAGTTTTCTGTTTGACTTCTGGAGCTCCACATTGGAGTAGAAGCTCTTTGAAAACCTCTAAGAGGAGAGATGCCCCAGCCTCTCTGAGCACTTGCTCCAGTGGTGGTCCCACTTCCAAGTGAACAATGTGGGTTCTTTTTCTGTACACCCACTTAACTTGCTGTCAAGGCAGTCAATTGCCTCTCATCCTTTCAGTGGGAGATACTGAGAAAGTCTGGCTTTCTTATCTACAGCCCCCTTCAGGCAGCTGAATACAGCAATTAGCTTCCCCCAGCCTTCACTTCTCCAGGCTGAAAAATCTCAGCTCCTCCTGTGTCGTGTTCACATCGGCACACCTGCTCTCAGGTCCACAATCTTTATCTTCACACAAAGATGTCTCACTTAACCCTCCCCAACATTTTAAATACTCCCCGATAATTTTAACTGGATTCCATCACTTCTTTGAGTCCTTTGGCTCCTGAGGCCAAAGAATGGCCTTACTCAATCAAATCTATCCTTATGGCTCTTTGAGCAAATCTGAAGTGTAACCAGCAGAAGAAATAAAAAGGCCATTTGCTGTAATTACCTGTGCCCTGTTGATTATAAGTTTAAAGATGCTAAGGTTAATGGGCAGAAGGAAGCTCTTGGAGCCTTTGACTCTCTTCTCTCCTTTTTTCCCCCCTTTTTACAGACTTTCAAAGAAGATTGTTGCTGCCAGCCCTGCCCAGGAGGCCTGCTGCCTGGCCATGAAGGAGCTTTGCTAAAGCATCTGCTGCTGCTTCAGTAACCTGACCTCAGGCTTTGGAGGGTGCTGGCTTGGTGAGTCAGATTTTAGCTATCCTGCCTTCCTGCTCTGGGTGGATGTTGGCTACAGATCTCTAAAGCACTGCTCACAGCTTCCTGTTCTCCTTGCTGTAGCAAGACAGGACTTCACCTTCTCCTTTAGATAATAACAGTGCTTAGAGATCTTTTTTACAGCTGATACCTTCACGCATTATTTTTCATACCTGGCAGCCTTATATAGGGATTTGGTTCAAGTCATTTGACCAACTTTGAGTAAAGATGAGACTTATTTTCCATGTAATTGCTGCTCTGTGTGATACTGGTGAGTTGTGAACATGGCTGAACTTCACGGGTAGGCTTTCTGTCATTTCTTTAGGCTAAATGAAACAAGAATGTAACACAGTGTAGGCAATGAGAGGTGTAAAAGAAGCTGCTGTACACCACAGTAATTATTACTTAACCTGGTAGCCTTCAGCACAAAATGAATCTTTATGCCCTAGTGGACTTTTTAGTGACTTAGTGCAAACACAAAAGCTAGGTCACAGGTTTGATGCCGCTGTGTTGAGCTTCAGGCACAGAAGGCAGTCAGGAAGTCGAGAGAGACAGCATAGGCAAGGCTAAGAGAGCTCAGCTTGAAGAGGCAGCAGAGGCAGCATTCCTCCAGGCATTGTACTCAACAGAAGCAGGTCTGAAAAGTGTAGTCAGATGGCTTGTTTCTGTGTCAGTCTCTCAGTCAACACCTTTTTGTGTGCACTGTTTACAAATACACATGGCTGGCCAAAGGAAACCTGGACTGCCTGAAATTCTCAATAGCTTCATAGAGTCATCAGAGAATTAGAGATCATCTAATCCAACCTCTCTGCTCAAGTGTAGGACCTTACACTCTGAATTATCGAACCTCCTGTAGTTTGCACTGGCCCACTGCTCAAGCCTGTCAAGGTCCCTTTGGATGCCATCCCTTCCCTTGAGTGAGTCCACCACACAGCTTGATGTTCTTGCCAAACCTCCTGAAGGTGCACTTGATGCCACCGTCCACATTGCTGACAAAGACGTTAAGCAGCGCTGGATCCAGAAAAGATCCCTGAGGAACTCCACTTGTCACTGGTCTCCACGTGGACCTCGAGCCATTAATCATAGCTCTTTGAATGTGACCACCTAGCCAGTTCCTTATCCACAGAGTGGTCCATCCATCAAATCCATATCTCTCCATCTTAGAGACAAGGGTGTCGTGTGGAGCAGTGTCAGATGCCTTGTTCAAGTCCAGGTAAACGGTGTCGGTTGATTTTCCCATGTCATCCAGTGCTGTGGCTCTGTCGTAGAAGCTTCCCAGCAGTGTGTGAAATAGTTGCAATGTTTTCCAGACTGAGCCCAACACATCTGTCCAGTAATCTTTCAGTGCAACTCTCTAAACTCAGTGCAACTGAGACAAAACTTTACCCCAACTCTTGTTACGACCTTGTCCTGGCCGGGTAACAGAACTGATTACTTAGCCGCGTGCTGTGGAAAGGCTGTTGACAGTGGAGCCACAAAGGGCTCAACATCATAGCATGGGGCTTCAGGTGGTCTCCAGGATGGACAAGAACACCTAGAGAGAAACCCCATACCCTGGTGCTTCACGGCCATGCAGCATGCTGATCAAAGTGGTCAAGTAAGGAGGTTTCCAGGGCTTGATTTCTGCTCATAGTGAAGTTGTGAGGTGAATTTAGGCTTGAAGTCTGGCCATAATGTCTATCCCAAGTGTACTCAGGTTTTGTATTCTCTAGAGTTTAAATATTCCCAGCTTTAGGCATTAAGCCAGCTATTTTCCTATTAATTTTCCAACACAAATGCATTTAGTTCCACTTCCCTTCTCTTTCGAAACCCCTCTCTTCATTTGGTTATAGTCTTTGATCTGGAGTGTGCAGGGTGCCTTTTCTGTGCCTTTCCTGTTCTCTTAAGAGGCATTCTGGCTTTTTATTGTGTTCAAAGTCTTAGAAGCGTCTCCTTGGTGAGAATTACAGGTCAGCAAGACAGTGGTAATTGGTCTGAGCACATTAGTATACACATCTTGTATAGGAGTATAGAAGGTACTGAGTCTGGTCTGTAGTACAATAGAATCAGCAGGAAATGATCCTTCCTTTAGCAGACAGAAGCCCAATGAAGTAATTTAGCACCTCCACTGAGAATGAACTCATCAGCCTCTCTTGCTAAGTAAAGATAACAAATAAATATCATAAACTGTAGCTTTCAGAATATTTTGTTTTCCTGCAACTCAAAAGGTGGTTTTGTTTAAGGTTCAGCAATTTTATGGAGCTATGCCTCTGGGCTTCTAAACATAAGGTGAATGTAAAATGATCCAGGGTTTTTTTACAGCACCACACTTGTACACATATATTGTGAAAAGAAATTGACATAGAAGCTTTCAGCCCAAGGGACCAAAGGAGATCTTCAGATTTAAGAATTCAAAAGTATTCTGCCACTCACTGGATCCCTGAGCAGTATGTCCACACCAAAATGTGTCTTTGTCTACCATCCCTGAGAACTTTGCTTTCTTCAGATTTGCTGGCAGTTACACAGTGAGGCCTTACATCTGCAGCACACAATTAATCCACCAAACTAGACAACTTCACAAACAGCTGAAAGCTACCAATTAATCCTAGCTTCAAACATCCACAAAGGCACGCTCCATCAGGTTGTGGTGAAGCTTACAGCTAAGGCTGTTATTTGTCAGAGGGAAAGCATCTTGCAGTTGTTAGGTTTCCAGCCATACAGTTCCTTCCTAAGTTGTCACTACTGTGGCCTTCTTAGGCAGCTGGGTAGGAGTGAAGGAGTTGGCTCCTATGGAATGAAACCAGCCCCAGCTTCATACTTGCATCTCGACCTTCAAAGCCATTGCCACTGTTACAGAAGTGTTTCAGCTGGAAAAGACCTCCAAGATCATTGTGTCAAATCATCAACCCAACACCACCATGGCAAATAAACCATGCCCCCCAGTGCCATGTCCACACATTTCTTGAGCACCTCTGGGATTGGTGACTCCACCACCTCCCTGAGTATCATGTTGCAATTCTGATCAGTCTTAGGAAAGATTTCTTTCCTGTAATATCCAACCTAAACCTGCCCTGATGTAATTTGAGGACATTTCCTCTCATCTTATTGTAGTTACTAGGAAGAAGAGACTGACTTCTGCCTCACTCCAACCTCCTTTCAGCAAGTTGTAGAGAGCAATGAGGTCTCCTCTCAGCCTCCTCTGCTCCAGACTCAATAACCCCAGCGTAAGGATCTGTGCCCATACAGTATCTGAGATGCAGTTTCATTTCCACTTCCCTCAGTCATCACCTTCATCTTGGTCCTGGCTTTTCACTTGCTTCTGTTGTGTGGGACTTCGGGGGTGGGGGAAGAGGCCAAGAGCACAACCCCAGTGCAGGCTTCACACATCAGCTGCCACCCCGTGAGCACCATCTAGCTGACTCCTACTACAACAGCACGGGAGGCTGAGCAGGTGCAGCCACGGCAGTTCTATGACAGAAGCTTTTCATGGCACTGCTCTGTGATGTTAGCTCTAAAAACACTGTGAAGCACCCGGGAGCCTGATATCCATAGAAACCTGCTTGCTGCAGACACACGTCTGCTTGTCTCACGGTGCAGTGATGTGGCAAAAGTATCTTCTGCTCTGGGGTGCCTGCTTGAAGCAAGCTTCACAGTCTGAGGATCAGTTTTTTCCAGCTTTTGTGCAGTACAAATACCAGGAGTGCTGCATGCCATTTGTTTGCAGCTGATCAATTCTCCGTAAAGACAGCACTATGCTGAGGGAGAAGCACTGAAGTGCAGCCTGAAAAATCTCCTCAGTGCACTCTGTGACTCCTCATCTGAGACACAGGGTTGAGAACTTATTTATATCCTTTCCTTTCTTCAAAAGCATTCTATAAAGATGACTTCATTACTACTTTAGTCATTTGAAAATGCAAAACCTCTGCCACGTTCAGAATCGGAAAGCGTTTTTCTTCCCTCTTGGAGGGGCACTACTATTCCCTAGGTTGGTTGCTTGGGTTTTGGTAGTGTGTTTGGAGATTTTCCATTTCCAGTCCTGATGTTAAAAAGCCTCACTGAAGAATTTTCACAGATTGACAGACTGCATTAGGTAAGAAGGGACCCTAAAAGGTCCAATCCTCCCTGCAGTCAGCAGGGAAACCTCCAGCTAGGTCAGGCTGCTCACGGTCACATTGAGTCTAATCTTGAATATCTCTAGGGATGGGGCCTCCACCACATCCCTAGGTAACCTGTTCTATTACTTTATCACTCTCATTGTGAGGAATTCTTTCCTTATGTCAAATTTCCCTGGAATGATGATGGTTTGCAATTGTATAAACACTGTCTGTTTGGGATGATTTACATTATAGAACTTGGGAGACTGGGGATCTACTGTACTGAGTTAATCTCTGAACTGTGGAATTGTAGCTTTTGTATGTTTTTTTCAGTTTTAGTAGGCATCTGATCATTTCTTTCTTTGTATCAGTAGCTGATGGATTCATCTTTTTTTTCAGGAAAAGACAAAATCCTGCCTTTCCTGGCTATATGCAGTGCAGAATGGTGTTGTGAGGAAAGATGCTGGGTGGGAACTGAGTCAAGATTGTGAGGAGGTGTGGAAGGATGGTATTTGTTATTTAGTAAATGAAGAGCAGATTCCAGTTTGACTGCTATCCACCTCTAATAGAACAGTTCAAATCACACTCTGCTTCTTTTGGAAAGTTCATCTTGCAAATGAACAAAAAATATATTGGGCAATGCAGCAGACAAAATCATACGGATGTTTGGTGCATACAGTTCAAGAGTTCCTTGTGTGTTCTCCATCGATGGGTTCTTTGGACAGTGCAGCCTGAAAGTGTTTTCATTGTTAAACCAAGCAGGAGGTGAAACCACCTCAAAAAATACAGAGTCAGCATCCCTGAGGTGCACAAACAGCAGTCTCCAAAGCTAGCCGGGAGCCAAGCATGAGGAGATATGCCAACACTACAGATTCACAGATTGCACTGGGTTGAAAAGAGACCTCAAAGGTCCCCTTGTTCAACCACCTTCAGTCAGCAGGGACACCTCCAACTAGGTCAGACTGCCCAGGGCCACGTTCAGTCTGATCTTGAATGTCTTCAGGGACAGGACCTCAACCACATTCCTGGGCAGCCTGTTCAAGCATTTTGCCACCAGCAGCTACATTCAAGTCTGTTTTTTTTTTAGACTGTCTCAACGTCTTCGAAGGAAGAATGCTAAAATATCTCCAAAAATTCCATAGCTTTTCAGCCACTGGGACTACCTTTACCCTGAGAGGGAAGCATGGTTGTGCTTCCCACAGCTGTGTGCATGGAGTTGGTTGCCCCCGTGAGCAGCACTCTGGCTCCTGATGTTTCTGTTGCTATCCGTAAGGTGCTGCTGGTGAATTTATGGATTGCCCTATTCCTATATTCTTTGCACTATCAAAATCAATTTAACTGATAGAACTTCATTGGAGTTTTGCTCCAGTTCATGTAGCTGTGGCTGATTTGAAATTATTTTGCCATTTTTCATCTTGCACTGCCCAGTATCAAGGAGGCTGCAAGAGCAGGGTGCGAGTCAGTACACCTTACACCAGATTCACAGAATGTTAGGAACTGGAAGGTCCCTCAAAAGATCATTCTGTCCAACCCCCCTGCCAGAGCAGCATCACTTAGGGCAGGTCACACAGGAATTCATCCAGATGGGTTTTGAGACTCTCCAGAGAAGGAGACTGCACAACCTCTCTGGGCAGCCTGCTCCCAGGCTCTGGCACCCTCACAGAGAACAAGTTTTTCCTTATGTTGAGGTGGAACCTCCTCTGCTCCACCTTGCACCCATTGCTCCTTGTCCTATCATTGGATATCCCTGAGCCTCTGCTTCCTCCCGACACTGCCCTGCACATCTTTATAAGCATGAATGAGGTCACCCCTCAGGCTCCTCTACTCCAAGCTAAAGACCCCCAGCTCCCTCAGCCATTCCTCACAGGGAGATGTTCCACTGCCTGCAGCATCTGTATGGCTCTGCACTGAACTCTTCCAAACAGTCTCCTGCCCTCAGTGAACTGGGGGACCTAGAACTTGACACAGTATTCCAGCTGTGACCTCCCCGGGGCAGAGTTTACACTGTTATTGTTTAATTTAATCCAAGCAGAGATTCTTAAGGGTAAGCAGTGTGAGACTTGGCAGCACAAGCGAATACCTGTCATTTATGTTACCTTCACTACCCCAGAACATGTTAGCAATGCATACTTCTTGACAACTGGCAAGGTCCTGCCATTAGCAAAACTACGATTCTGCAGCCTGAAGGAGAATGGCTACTGGGTTGCAGTGGCAGGTTAGAAATACTTCTATGTTTAAGGTAATGGATGATCATTTATAGATATATTGATTCTGGATTTGATGTCTTGTTTCTTTGAGAAAAATGGCTTGTGTTTTTCTTTCTTGACCGCTTTTCCTCAATGCCTGGTTTAAAAATGTGTTCCTTCATCTGCCCCTTAAGGGTTTGTTTTAAATGGATTTGGTTTTAGCATAAAAATTGGCAAAAGCCTGCAGGTGATCCTTATATCAAAAGACTGTTGTGATTTTTATTTGCTGTAATGCACTCCCCAAAGACCTCACCTGCAGTGCTGATACTTGCCATGCAGAGAAAAGGAGCAGAGGTCCTTTATAAATTGTTCTGCCTTTGGTGATGGGAAACAAATTACAGGAAGCCATGTAAGACACTCAGTGCCGGTGTACCTGAAGGTATAAACTAATGCTGCTTAAGACAACAGTTCTTCTGACTTAATTTTTGTGAGTCTTGATCTGGGAGTCAAAGAAACATCTTTTCCCAATGCTTCTGTCCTTGCATGATGTTGCATTTCTTGTGAAGGACTTGCACTACTGAAGGACTAGTGCAGAACTCATTTCTCTCCTTGTCTACATCTACATTAGGCAGCCAGCAAAAGAACAAGGGGACAGAGTCTCAATTTGTGCCAGGGGAAGTATAGGCTGGATGTTAGGACAAAGGTCTTACCGGAGAGAGTGATTGGCATTGGAATGGGCTGCCCAGGGAGGTGGTGGAGTCACTATCCCTGGAGGTGTTCAAGAAAAGCCTGGATGAGGCACTTAGTACCATGGTCTAGTTGATTGGACAGGGCTGGGTGCTAGGTTGGACTGGATGATCTTGGAGGTCTCTTCCAGCCTGGCTGATTCTATGATTCTGTGTGATCTTACACTCTCAGTCAAGCCTTTGGCTCATCTCATGGTTTCACAGAATTGCATGAGGCTGGAAGAGACCCTCAAAAGTCATCTTGTCCACTGCAGTCGTCAGGGACACCTCCTCTAACTAGATCAGGCTGTCTAAGAATATATCAAGGCTGATCTTGAATGTCTGCAAGGACAGTGCCTCTCCCACATCCCTGGGCAACCTGTTCCAGTATTTCACCTTCTTTGTGCAGAACTTCCTCCTGATGTCCAACCTACATTTCCTCTGCTCCAGTTTCAAACCAGTGCCTCTTGCCCTATCATCACTGGCCCTTCTAAACAGCCCCTTCTCATCCTTCCTGTAGGTCTCCTGCAGATAGTGAAATGCAGCTCTAAGGTCTCCCTGGAGCCTTCTCCTTTCTAGGCTGAACAGCTCCAATTCTTTCAGCCTGTTTTGATAGCAGAGGTGGTCCAGCCCTCTGATCGTTGTGGTGGCCTCCTCTGGACCCACTCCAGCAGGTCCATGTCTCTCTTCTGTTTGGGGCCCCATAGCTGGATGCAGCACTGCAGGTGAGCTTTCAGCAAAGAAGAGGGCAGAATCCTCTCTCTCTGTCTGCTGGCCACACTTCTTTTTGTGCAGCCCAGGCTGCCATTGCCCTTCTGGACTGCAAGTGCCCATTGCTTGCTCATGTCCAGCTTCTCACCCACCAGCACTCCCAGATCCTTTTCTGCCAGGCTGTTCTCAATTGCATCAATTTCTCCTAACTCCATGATGCATTAGTTATGAATCTGTAATGCTCTCTCTCTTCTTCCCTCAGCTGTTTTGGGGAGAAATGTTTTGTTATTTGTAAGGTAGTGCAACACAATGACTGGGTCATAGATATGCTTTGTTCTTAGGGGAGCAGTCGGTTAAATGCACACAGAGCACAAAGGCTCAGTGAAATACTAAACTATTGTGAATTTATGCCTTTTATATTCCATATTGTTGGGTTGTGGGGTTTGTTTTTTTTTGAGCACCTTCTTGTAAAATGCTACAGAATCTTGAACAAATTCAAAACTATATAGCTCTCCTTTGCGTAAATTTAGCTCCTTGAGAGTAGTTTATTGGCAAATCAAAATGCATGCACAGATGTACATTTCAGAGCTTAATTTTGTAAACAAGGCATCATCTTCTGCTCTCAGGGAAGCTGCCATAACTCGTTGGTGACATCAATAGACTTACTTGAGATTTATATTTGGGTAACTGAGAGCAGCATTTGGGCTAAAGACTCCAGAGTCTGAAGCATATAATTAGTCATTTGCCCAGCAAATGCAGTCTACTTAGAAAATTTACAACTAGAGTCAAAATGTTGTGCCAATACCAATTTTTAGTCTGCTTTAATATCTACATTTTTCATCCTTATCTAATTCTTCTGTTAAATAAGATTATCTTTGTTTTCTTGCTTGCACATCAGGTGTTTCACAGAGTCTTGCTTTTTACAGATACAGGTCTGGAGCACTTCTGCTGTGAGGATAGGCTGAAGGAGCTGGGGATGTTCAGCCTAGAGAAGAGAAGACTCTGGGGAGACCTTAATGCTGCCTTACAATAGCTGAAGGCATCCTACAGAAAGGCTGTGGAGGGACTTTTCCTAAGGGTGTCTAGAGACAGGACAAGGAAGAATGGTTTGAAGCTGAGAGAGAGCAGGGTTAGAGTGGCTCTTAGGAAGATATTCTTCAGTACAAGGATAGTGAGACTCTGGAATACGTTGCTCATGGAGGTTGTGGATACCTCCACCTTGGGGGTGTTCAAGGCCAGGTTGAATGAGGCCTTGAGCAGTCAAGTTCGTTGGGAGGTATCCCTGCCCATGGCAGGAAGTTGGAATAGATGATTTCTGAGATCCCTTCTGCTCTGAGCCGTTCCATGACCTTCTTAGTGCTGTTTTCATGAGGACAAAGCACCATCAGTTTAGTTTAGTAAGAGGTTATGTACAGACAGTCTAATCAGACCCTCAAGGGCTTTGAAATATTAAGCTTGAATTCTGTTTCACATTATTCCTGTAATCTCTTTTTCTAGTCAAAACGTACTCAGCAGAAGGAATTCCTTATAAATGGCTCCACTGCTTTCAATCTCTACAATTCCCAGCTGGTAAATGGTGTATTGTGACTGTCAGTCAGCTGCAAGTGAGCCCACACACAGATCCTGCATTACCCTAAGCGTAATCAATGAGGAGTAGTCATTTGTGCACTGCAGAGATCTCTGTTGTTCAAGCAGCAGTGTGCTGCTACATGCTGCAGTCTGGAGCTAACTTTAATCATTTGGTGGCTCTGGCTGTCCAGCATTGCCTGACCTTCATTTTTTCTTCCAGCAGCATATGCTGGGTCTTCTATTTTTAATTTCTTTCAGTTTCTGAAACAAATATACTTTGGGGTGGGGTCAAAATTTGACATTACAAAATACTAGAGAGAGGCTAATGGTGAAATCATAAAATAAAACTACCTTGAAAACTCCAAGATGAAATCCTTTGGGCAATTTGTTAAAACATATAAGAGCTACTACAAGGCTAATTAATACGTGTTCTAAATGTCTCCTAAAAGTCCTAAGTGGGATAAGTATAATGGCCTCGTTTTCTGAGAGATGGTGTTGATATAGAACTGCTGTATGTACAGTGCATTTGCACATCCAGAACTAATGGTGACCTTTGCTGGAAGCAACACTTGCTGAATTTGAAATAATATTTCTCCCTGGAAGCAAGATTCCCTTTTGCCATGTAGTGATAGGATGAGAGGTAACAGCATTAAGGTTGAGGAGCGCTGAGTACAGGGACACAACCACTTCCCTACTACTGCTGGCTGGACCACTCCTGATCCAGGCCTGGATACTTTTGTCCTTGGCCACCTGGGCTCCCTCTTTCACAGGATGAAGTTCCTCTAATTAACAGTCTGTCTCTGCCTGGTGCTGGTTAAACCAAGGAGAAATTGTTGAGGACAAAGAGAAACACATCAACTGTGTTGTCTCGAGCTGTAAGCTTCCAGCTCTTTCAGCCTCCTTGCTTGTCTTTGCCCCATAGCTCTTACCTGACTTCACACCTGGAGTTTTTGATCCAGCAGGGGCTGGCTGAAGCCTGGAAGGGCCAGAGCGGTAAATGCTGAGCTGGCATTAGATTTTATGAGACAGAATATCTTTTGATCACCATTAGCATCCTGCACACTTCTGTGTTGGTTTTGGTTGTTTGGTAGTGTGGGTTTTTTTTATAATAAGGGCACATTTTGCTGCTACATTTAAGCTGTGATACAATGGCTCAGCTTTCAATCTCTTCAATCACAGTAACCTCAGAAGGCGAGAAAAACACTGTGAAAATGAATTGGACCAAATGTGTGTATGGCTTGCTACACAGAGGGCTATTATTTCTCACCACATGTGTACCTACCATTAAAAAAGTTTTAAGGATCATGTGTAGAAAAAAAAAAGGAAAAAAACCAAAAAAAAAGAGAAGAGATGACAGCTGCCAAAGGCATTTTAAGATTAACTACTATAATTGCACTTCCAGATGGAGGGAAGTTCAGAAACAACTTACTGTTTTCTGACCTGAGGGTGGTAAAGGTGATGTAGTTAGTGTCTGGAAGAAGCATTTCTTTCTTTGTTCAGTAACTCTGTGTTTATTCCTTCTCTACTTGGCAGTTTATTCCTGCAGCAGTGGCACTGGCACAGCATCTGGAGGGACCTGTTTGTCTGTTATGGGGAGATAAGATTACATCGTGGAGGATGCTGAGCGAGGGCAGGGGAATTGAGGCAAGGGAAGGGGGCAGCAAGCACAAATAAAGTGAGAGAAGCGCAGGGAGTTCTCAAAATGAATCCTTGTGTTTGCAAACTTATGAAATGCTGAGTGAGTTTATTGAGGTGAGGAACAGTCCGAAGTGGAACTCCACTGGAGGTGATAAGGAGAAGTGCCTCTTTGGATAGATGAGAGTTCAGATATGGTGATTCTTTTGGGAGTAGCTTTTTTTTGGTCATCGTGGGAAGATGAAAGCTGATGCTCAAATATCTCTTCTGTGTTGCCTGAAAGATCTCTGCTTAGATTAAATAATAGTGTAAACTCTGCCCTGTTGAGGCTGCATGTCATGTATTGTGTCAAGTTCTGAGCCACTCAGTTCAAGAAGGACCTCCTGACTGCTTGAAAGAGTCTAGCACAAAGCACAAAGATGCTGAAGGCAGTGGAACCATCTTCTTACTGAGGGAGCTGGGACTCTTTAGCTTGGAGCAGAGAAGCCTAAGGGGTGACCTCATTAATGCTGATAAAGATGTGCAGGGCAGTGTCAGGAGGACAGAGTCAGGCTCTGCTCAGGGATGTCCGGTGATAGGATAAGGGGCAATGAGAACAAGGTGGAGCAGAGGAGGTTCTGTCTCAACATAAGGAAAAACTTTTTCACTGTGAGGCTACCCAGAGACGTTGTGGAGTCTCCTTCTCTGGAGACTTTCAAAACCCACCTGAATGCTTTTATGTGCGACCTGCCCTTGGTGATGCTGATCTGACTAATAGAATCATAGAATCAACCAGGTTGGAAGAGCTCTCCAAGATCATCCAGTCCAACCTAGCACCCAACCCTGGCCAATCAACTGGACCATGGCACTAAGTGCCTCATCCAGTCTTTTCTTGAGCACCTCCAGGGATGGTGACTCCACCACCTCCCTGGGCAGCCCGTTCCAATGCCAGTCATTCTCTCTGGGAAGAACTTCCTCCTAACATCCAGCCTAGACCTCCCCCAGCACAGCTTGAGACTGTCCCCTTGTTCTGTTGCTGGTTGCCTGGCAGAAGAGACCAATCCCACCTGGCTACAGCTTCCCTTTAGGTAGTTGCAGACAGCAATGAGGTCACCCCTGAGCCTTTTCTTCTCCAGGCTGTACACCCCCAGCTCCCTCAGCCTCTCCTCACAGGGCTGTGTTCCAGGCCTCTCACCAGCTTTGTTGCCCTTCTCTGGACACATTCCAGTATCTCAACATCTCTCTTGAATTGATGCTCCCAGAACTGGACAGAGGCCTGACCAGTGCTGAGTACAGGGGAAGAATAACCTCCCTTGTCCTACTGGCCACACTGTTCCTGGTACAGGCCAGGATTCCATTTGCTCTCCTGGCCACCTGGGCACACTGCTGCTCATGTTTCTGGGGCTCTGAGCAATCTGCTCTAGTCGAAAATGCTGACTGCAGGGGAGATTGGACTAAATCCACTTCAAAGGTCCCTCCCAACCCAAATGATTGTATTGTTCTGAGACTGTCAGTGTCTACTTCATGCACCACTGAGCGACGTGGGTGAGTCAGATGAACGCAGCGCATACTTTGCAAACTGTTGTGCAAAAAAGTCTGGGTTTACAGTTTCCTTTCCTGAGAAAAGATGGTTTACCAGCTGAAGCTGTGCTAAATTATGGAAGAGAAAATCAAGTGCTATAATTGTGGGTGTTTATCACAGTAACAGTTTGGGGTTTGGGTTTTGGGTTGGTTTTTTTTTCTTCCTTCTATTCCTAGAAATTTGATCTGAACAGGGTAAGTCTGTGCCCACAATACAAATTAGATCATCTGCAAATGAAGTAAATGGAAGAGACACTTTTTATGGCTTTGTTTTGTAACACCTCTGTTTGAGTCCTTAGTTTTTGCTTTTCTCAAATGCCATCATGTTAAAGCAGATATAGTATAATAGCTCCTCTGCTCAAGGACTTGTAGGAGTAGGAAAACCAGACAGTAAAACTTCTCTGACCACTAGTTATGGCAAAAGAGTTGTAGAGCATAAACTCCAATTAATTATCCTCATCATCATCACAGACTGGCTTGAGCTGGAAGAGACGCTAAAGATCATCTAGTTCCAACCCCCCCTGCCATGAGCAGGGACATCTTCCACTACAGCAGGTTGCTGATGGCCTCATCCGACCTGGCCTTGAACACCTTCAGGGAGGGAGCATCCACAGCCTCCCTGGGCAATCTGTGCCAGTGTCTTACCACCCTCAACAGAAAGAATTTCTTCCTGATCTGTAATCTAAATCTACTCTGCTCCAATTTCAAACCATTGATTCCTGTCCTGTCACCACAGGCCCTTATAAAAAGACACTTGCAGGATCACAGGATATTAGGGGTTGGAAGAGACCCCTGGAGATCATCGAGTCCAACCCCTCTGCCAGAGCAGGATCATAGAATCTAGCTCAGGCCACACAAGAACACATCCAGACAGGGCTTGAAAGCCTTCAGAGAAGGAGACTCCACAACCTGTCTGGGAAGCCTCTTCCAGTGCTCTGTGAGCCTTAAAGAATTTGCTCCTCACATTGAAGTGGAACTTCCCACGCTGTAGTTTATACCAATTGCCCCTAGTCCTGTCACAGGGTGCAACCAAAGGCACTCCCCAGCTTTGCTGTAGTCCAAGGTACTGGAAGGCCTCTATGAGGTGTCCCCAGGGCCTTCTTTTTCTCCAAGCTGAACAAACTTGACTTCCCCAGCCTGTCCTTACTGGAGAGGTGTTCCAGCCTCTGGTCACCTTTGTGACCCTCTTCTGGACCCTCTCCAACAGGTTCGTGTCCTCCTTGTGTTACAAGCTCCAGAGCTGGATCCAGTACTCCAGGTGTGGTCTCACAAGAGTAGGTGGAATGTCAGCAATGGAATTCTGTCACTGATAGCATTAATAATCCCTGCAGTTTGTTTAATACTTTGTTGCAGTAGGAGAATAAAAATTCTTGCCAGCAAGTCCTAACACCTGAACAGCAGCCATTTCAAAGAGCCCAACTTTTCCATCAGGATGTGGGGGCTGGTCTCCTCTCCCTAGTATCAGGTGATAGGATTGGAGAAAATGGACTCAAATTGTGCCAAGGGAGGTTTAGGTTGGATATTTGGAAAAAAAATATTTCCTGCGAGGGTCATCAGGCATTGGAACAGGCTGTCTGTGGAGGTGCTGGAGTCACCATCCCTGGAGGTGTTCAAAAACTATGTTGACAGGGCACTTTGGGACATGGTTTAGTGGCCATGGTGGTGTTGGGTAGGCAGTTGGATTTGATGATCATGAAGGTCTTTTCCTACCTTAATGACTTCATGATGCCATTCTATGACTTCGTGTTTCCTCATGAGGGAAACTCTTGACTGGGGGAGAGGTGATGAGTTATCCCATGCTGAGCTAGCTGTGTACTGATTGCTGAGGACTAAGCTATATATCAACCCCCCTCAATGTCTGGGAGAGAATTGTGCTGGAGTGTGATGTACATGAGCTGTACTCCACTGAAAGGTGAGGCAAGGGTCAGTTAGCAGCTTCTGGGAATGGAGTCTCTGTAACAGACTTATTGAATACTAGAAACCTTTGTGCTCTCTGCCAGGTCTCAGTGGCACTTAGCCAGCATCTCTGTAGGCTATGGCAACTGCAAAAAATTGGTTCAAGCCATGGAGTCACTTTCTTACCTAGCCAAGCCCCTTGTGCTTTTTTCTAGGGCTTTTCTCCTACCTAGAATGTAAGTAAGCTCATTTATACCCATTTATGCAAGCTGGATCTCCTAGGATTAAGAGTTTTAGAATCATAGAATCATAGAATGGTTTAGGTTGGAAGGGACCTCAAGGATCATCCAGCTCCAACCCCCTGCCGTAGGCAGGGACACCTCCCACTAGAGCAGGCTGCTCAAGGCCTCATCCAGCCTGGCCTTAAACACCTCCAGGGAGGAAGCATCCACAACCTCCCTGGGCAACCCGTTCCAGTGTCTTACCACCCTCACTGTGAAGAACTTTCTCCTAATATCCAGTCTAAATCTCCCCTCCTCCAGCTTAAACCCATTCACCCTCGTCCTGACATTACCAGACCTTGTAAATAGTCCCTCCCCAGCCTTCCTGTAGGCTCCCTTCAGATACTGGAAAGCCACTCTAAGGTCTCCTCGAAGCCTTCTCTTCTCCAGGCTGCAGAGCCCCAACTCTCTTAGCCTGTCCTCATAGCAGAGCTGCTGCAGCCCTCTGAGCATCTTGGTGGCTCTCCTCTGGACCCGCTCCAGCAGTTCCATATCCTTCTTGTGTTGGGGGCTCCAGAGTTTTGAGCTGCAGCTGGAAACTCCTGTTATGTTTTCAAATGGAAACATGTCAATTATTCAGCTTTTTCATAGATCTGCTGTCATCAGTTTAGGATAAGTGAACACAAGCAAAAGACTCTTTCAAAACTCCTTTTCTTGTGTAGTAGTTTGAACTCAAAAAGTTACTGCTGGACCAGCTATGGTTTGCTTGTCTGGTTCCTAAACTGAAGCTTGAAAGCCACATTTGACCTCCTTAGTTAAGAAAGATGTTTCACCATGATGCCCAGAAGAGTGAGTGTGCTTGGAACCAACAGGAAACTATGAGAACACCGCAAGTCTCAGCAGCTCCTGCAGCAGAGCTCTGGGGAAATCCTCTGTCTCGTCAGGGCCCTGAAGTCTTCTTGCAGAGAATCAGCATTTACAAACCCTCTTTTAGACAACTCAGTGAGGTAATTCTCTTTTTAATATGACTACCTAGAAAGGCAGGAGGTCATAATGGGTGGGCTACAGAAGAGGGAGAAATAAAACTTTTCACGGGCTCAGAGGAAGATGAAAACAAAGCACGACTCTGGTCACAGAAGACTGTGAACAAGAGAAGGCAAGCCTTGAGCTTCTGCACCTTGTTCTTCCCTGATTGTGAAGGAATTAGGCTCCATTGTCACTTCAGTGTGTCACTCTTTTGTTGCAGCCTGTAAAACTGACTGAAGCGTAGCCAAGACAGCTGTACCCACCTCGTTGCAATTGTTTCTGAGATTTCTGGATGAGAAGGCTGCCAGTTTCCTCTCCAACATCACATACAATACATAATTACACAGCAGTTTGTGTCTTGGGTTTAGCAGACCAGTCATGGAAAGAGTGCACATCTGCCTTCTCTCTGCCCTTTCCCACCCAAGGAACTGCTGTCTGGTCTACATGGGCTGATTCTCCTTGACGTGACTTTAACCTAAGCTGACCTCTGCTATCTGTGGAAAACTCCAGTGGCATTGGGGTTTCTGTTTGCTTGCTTGCTTTTCACAGATGATAAACATCTGAAGTGATTTCATCTAATTTTGCAATCACTTGTGTGCTTGCTTGTGGGTTAGACACTTTCTTTTTTTTTTCACTTGTGTATTGTCTGATCCAGTTCCTTATTTGAGACTGTCGGAATCAGAGAATCTTTAAGGCTGGAAGATACCCCCAAGATCATTGAGTCCAGCCAGAATCCTACTACCATGACCACTAAACTGTATTCTGAAGCACCAGATGACTCCACCATATCCCTGTGCAGCCTATTTCAGTGCCTGAACACTCTCTCAGGAAAGAGATTTTTTCCTAATGCCTCCCCTGGCATGCCTTAGGCCCATTTCCTCTCATCCTATCACTGGTTGCTTGTGAGAAGAGACCAACATCAGCCTCACTTCAGCCTCCTTTCAGGTAGTTGTGGAGAGCAGTAAGATCTCTCCTTATCCTTATCTTCTTCAAACTAAACAACCCTAGCTCTCTCTTTTGCTCCTTGTATGCCATGCCCTCCAAACCCCTTCACCAGCCTTGTTGCTCTTCTCTGGACACTCTCCAGTGCCAAAATGTCTTTCCTATACAGTGGAGCCCAGAAATGAAGCCAGCACTCACCAGGACTGAATACAGGAACTGATGAGGAGAAACTGTATTGTAGAATGAGGGAGATTTGCTTCTTAGTCTAGGAGGATATATGCCTGACCCACTTCTCTCTGTAAGTTTAAATTCAAGTGCCTTTCACACATGCAAGGAAACTTCAACTGATTCCTTTTTCTTTGCTGTAGAATGTCCCTTGCTGCTTGAGCCATGCTGCTGAGGGTTTGGGTTTTTTTGTGGTAAATCATAGCTGAAGGAGGAACATGATGCTGTACACAGCTCTATTCAAATCATACTCATCTTTCTACCTCCGGGGAGCTTGCTTGTTATGGAGACTTGCAAGTCATAAATAGGACGTCATGTAATGAGCTTCATTGCAAAGACACACCAGAAATATTTTCTCTGTGGGGACAGAATCCTTAAAAAGAGCTTTTACATTTTCCTTCTTCACTACATACTTCTGCTATTCCCTGTCTTGGATAGCCAAAGGGGGGTAGAACCCAACTCTTCACTGCTCCTTTCTCCTGCTTTGCCAGCGTTGCAGTTTGTTCATGAGCAGAAGGAGCAATTTCTGTTAACCTAGGTTATAATTTGAGAAGCCATGCAGAGCCAGCATGAGATAACGTTGACACAAAGGATGAGGGCTTTCTCCATCAGTGTAAAACACTGAAAATACTGGAGAGAGACCAAAGATGCTGATGGGACTGGAGCAGTTCTCTTACAAGGGGACTTTGAGAGACTTGGAGCTGTTTAGCCTGGAGAAGAGCAGCCTGAGAGGGGATATTTTCAATGCTTACAAATATCTAAAAGGTGGAGAGCAAGAGGATGAGGTTGGGCTCTTTTCAGTGGTGCCCAGTGACAGGATAAGGGGCAAGAGATACAAACTAGAACACTTGAACTTAAGGTGAAACTTCTTTACTTTGGGTGTGTCAGGGCACTGAAAAAAGCTTCCCAGAGATTGTGGAGTCTCCATCTCTGGAGACTTTCAAAACATGCCTGGAAGTGTTCCTGTGCTGTCTGCTCTCGATGAACCTACTTTAGCAAGTCCAAGCAGGGGCTTGGGCTAGATGATCTCCAGAGGTCATTTAACCCTTCTACCATTTTGTGATTCATCATGCCAGAAGCAGAGGAGAAAACTAGTTGTGACTTGAAGATAGATGCCTTATCTTTTTTCTTTTCCAGGTATCCTGTGCAATGATCATGGAAGGCAAAATTGTCTCAGTTTTGCAGACTTCCTTTTCCTTAACATGGCTGGTCCCACAGTCTGAGGCACAGAGAAGAAGGGAATAACAAAAGGTGTCTTGAAGAGGATGGAGGCTGATTAGAGCTCAGCGATGGAGCATGGATGCAGTAGTTATCTAGGATATTTTAACAACCATGATGAAGTCAGACACCAACATACACGTAGCCCACCCTAAGGTAGGTGTCAATCATAAGTGCTTAAGAACATCATGATTAGTTCCTGCACAGCTTTAATAGCTGATGGGCAGTGAGAGGAGCATTGCAGACTTGAATGCTGGTTCTGATGTTATCACTGCCTTGCTCAGTGATCCTGAACTTGTTACTCCCTCCATGGGAGAGTTTCCCTTCTCACTCTCCATTTTTTGATGCTTTTTCTTTGTCATTATGAGTCTGGACAGGAAAGGTGGCCTCTTGCTGTGCCTTGGGAACATAGCAGTCTTAACTTGTCTTACCTATGGTCTCCACTCCTGCTATAATCTCGTAAGTCCTCACATTTGCAGTGATAACACTGCTATAGAATGCAAATCTGTATTGTGTCCAGAGCAACAAAGTAGATGAAGAGCCTGGGGAACAGGTCTTGTGAGAAACAGGTGAGGGAGCTGGGATTGTTTAGTCTGGAAGAGGCTGAAGGGAAACCTCCCTGCTCTCTACAACCTCTTGAAAGTGGGTTGAAGTGAGATGGGGGCTGATCTCTTCTCCCTAGTGTCAAGTGACAGAACAAAAGTAGATGGCCTGAAGTTACACCAAGAAAGGTTTTGCTTAGATATTAGGAAAAACAAATTTCCCTGCAAGAGTGGTCAGGCACTGGGACAGGCTGCCCAGGGAGATGGTGGAGTCACCACACCTAGAGGTGTTAAAAAAATGTGTAGACATGGCACTTGTGGACATGGTTTAATGGCCATGGTGGTGTGGGATTGATGTTTGGACTCTATGGTATTATTTTAGAGGCCTTTTCCAACCTGAACAATTCTATGTGCTCAACACTGCCCAGGCCACACCTTCAGTACTGTGTCCAGTTCTGGGCCCCTCAATTCAAAGAGAGATGTTGAGATACTGGGAATGTGTCCAGAGAAGGGTGACAAAGCTGGTAAGAGGCCTGGAGCACAGCCCTGTGAGGAGAGGCTTGAGGGAGCTGGGGGTGTGCAGCCTGGAGAAGAGGAGGCTCAGGGCAGGACCTCATTGCTGTCTACAACTACCTGAAGGGCGGTTGTAGCCAGGTGGGGTTGGTATCTTCTGCCAGGCAACCAGCAACAAAACAAGGGCACACGGTCTCAGGTTGTGCTGGAGGAGGTCTAGGCTGGATGTTAGGAGGAAGTTGTTGCCAGAGAGAGTGATTGGCATTGGAATGGGCTGCCCAGGGAGGTGGTGGAGTCGCCTTCTCTGAAGGTGTTGAAGAAAAGCCTGGCTTTAGTGCCATGGTCCAGTTGATTGACCAGGGCTGGGTGCTAGGTTGGACTGGATGATCTTGGAGGTCTCTTCCAACCTGGTTGATTCTATGATACTGCTGATAGATTATTCACACCATTGTTTATCTAACTCTTGAAGATTTGTGTGTGAAGCAGTTGATAGGAGCAGCAAAGTACTAAAAAGTTTCCTAGATCATCTACAGACATGAAATAAACATAAATCATAGAACAATAAAATCTTAATTTATCTTAATGCTTTTCCTTTTCTTGCTTGGGTGATGGATTTTATTCCTTCCTCTTAAAGTTCTTGTGAAGGTTGACTGTTGCACACAGCCTCAATTAGGAGAACATACTTTGTTGCTATAGCAATTCTTTCTCACTCTGATATTTTATTGCACTTAGATGCTGCTGGGGAAAAAAAATGACAGAAAAAAAGGGAAAAATAAGCAACCCCTCAAAAAACAAAAAAAGCATCCCTGACCTCCTCACAAATGGTCAGCCTCCCTGATCTCTTATTTCTGAGCAACTTTTAACTACATCTCACAGCAATCTATATTCTGGTAAACACTTTGTGCTAGGCACTATCAGAAAAGGTTTATCATTGCTTTCTAAGTGGCACACTGCACACAGCAGGACATGCTGCAGCACAGTGTCTGACATAGCAGATATAGATTACTGTGAAGATAAATTCATCCTTTTTGATCTGAACATTTCACCCAGCTCCAATTTGAAGTCTTGATATCAGTCTGTCAAGCAAAGGGGCTGTTTTTAAGGAAGGGAAAGAGTTATCAAAGATTTCCTCAAAGTTCTTTGCAGAATGGTTTCTACAAGAGCAAAGATATCTCCTTATTGGGGGGGAATAGAGGGCTCATCAAAAGTGCTGGACTAAAATCCCTGTAGACATGAAGCCTCTGTTCAATATCAGATACTGAGCAGAAGCTTCACATTTTTGCTCTGTCAAAAGCAGATGCTCAAACCCTCAAATAATTAGGCATGGAAAGGTCATTAATTCCGTCTTCTGCTGACTGCAGGAGGCTGTGCTCTCCCACCCAGGGTGTCATCAGCACCCTCTTGGGAGCAGGTGCTTATGTGGGGCTGGGACTGGCTGCACTCTCCTGTCTGTGTAACTCACTTGGGAATGGGAGAGAGGGCAGCTTTCTGTGAGGGGAAGAGAGAAGCTAAGCACAGCACCCTTGACAGAAGGATAGAATGCACTGGCTTGGAAAGGACCTCTAAAGATCATCTTGTCCAAACCCCCTGCAGTAAGCTGGGACATCTCCAGTTAACACAAGATTGCTCAGAGCCCTGTCAAGACTGACATTGCATGTCTCCAAGGATGGGGCCTCCAGTACTTCCCTGGGCAACCTGCTCCAAGGTTTCTCCCCCCTCATAGTAAAGAACTCTTCTTCCACCTTCCCTGGTCCTGAAGCTGACACTATTCTCAAAGGTAAGGCAGTCTCTAGAAATAGTTGTGTCCACCACATTGGGGTACATGGCCAACACAGTCCATCTTCCAAGAGGAGGGGACAGACAGCACAAGGTTAGCAGCAGTGGCAAAATCCTTTTCCCTGCCCTTAGCTGCCCAAGTGGATAAAGCAAATGGAATGAAAAAGAGATCAGGAGAGCTGACCCTGTGGGTAAAGCATTATTTTCAGCCTCAACACATTCTGGGGGTTTCCTGCTGCTAGATAACAACATTGAGGGCAGCATAAAAGGATGACTACACTCAGCAGCATCTGCATGCCTGTTGATGGGCTGGGCAGGCAGGAGCCTTTGTTGTTCTTTCATGGATTGAGTGGGCTTGGCCATGCCCTGCTCCTTCTTCCCCTCTGCATTGCTGCTGGGAAACGTTTCCACCAGCGCAGCTAGGGAAGAAGTGCAGCTCTCATCTGTGCTGGCACAACCTCTCACCTCCTTCTCTGCACCTGCATTACAGCTCCTCAAGGAGACACAAATGAAAAAAGAGCTATTTCACAGTCCAGTGACTGTGAGACGCTGTGTAGCCAGAGGGCAAGACGTGAGGGCGTGATGGGGGAAGGCAGCACACAAGGTCGGCTGCTGCAAGACTGAAAAGCAGGGAGGAAAACCTGGAGGGGCAGATTTTGCTGCCTGCTTTGCACTGTGTTTTGCTACACATAGATTTGTCTTGCCAGGGACCTCCTGTGCATCCCAGTGCAAAGTCTTGAGTGCAGAACACATCTGAGGGGAACCAGAGGAAAACCAGTGGGTGGATGTGACAGCAGTATCCAGATGAACTCATCAGGCTTTGAAATTTTGATTTTTAATTTTAAACTGTTTCAATTTAAGCTTGAGTAGGGGCAGATTTAGACTGCAGATTAAGAAGAAATTCTTTCCAATGAGGGTGGGGAGACACTGGAACAGGTTGCCCAGGGAGGTTGTGGATGTCCCTTGCCTGAAGGTGTTGAAGGCCACTTTGGATATGGGGCCTTGAGCAGCCTGGGCTAGTGGAAGCTGTCCTTGTGCATGGCGTGGAGTTTGGAACTAAATGGTCTTCAAGGTCTCTTCCAACCTAACCCATTCTATGAATCTATGAATTATTGCTGCTACCTCACTAGCAGCCATAGAGCTCCCACAGAGACTCATTCCCTAGGAACAGAAGTGTCTTTGGTCTCATGTTCCCTATTGTAGGCTCTTTCCCAGCAGGCTTGTCTGGTATTCACCATCCAACAGATGCTGGTGGTTGAAGCCATGAGGTGAGGGGGTTTTAACTAAGCAGCAGCTCCCTCAATCTTTTCCATCTGGTAGAAGAAATGAACTTTAGTTACTTTTTATTATTCATAAGGGTCAGAACTGAGATTCAGGCTATTTGATTTCACAGCTTCACCGTTGCTTTCCTGCTGCACTCTGCAATGAATTGCTGTGATTTTGATCTTTTTTTTCTTTCTTCCTTTTTTTTTCTGTTTTGTTTCTCTTTTGTATTTTTTTCTGGTTGGTTTTTTTTTGGTTTTTTTTTGGCAAGTAAATTCTAACTGCAGTCTCTAGGGAAAATTAACCCCCACACAGACCATTTTAGATGGCAGCCATATTAAATAAAAACACTGTCTGCTAGGGAGGGCTGTCTGCTATAATCTGTTGTGTAAGAATCATGAGAGTTGGATTTCTTTGAGCTGCTGGGAAGCTCAGGCTTTTAAGTTCTCTCTCTTTTTATTTTGTTGTTGCTTTATTTTTTTTTCTTTTATGAATTTATTTACATACCTTCCTAGACTTGCCAGGAACTTTCTTCTTGTGTGTTTCCATGGGGGATTTCATTTAGATAAAAAGAGAAGAAAACCAAAAGAAAGCCTTTGCAAAACCAAAAGCTCTGCTATTTTAATTTGCTATTTTTCTTGTCCATCAGAGCAGTTTTATTCCTTCACGTAGACAATCTCATCAAACCCAGTGTAACACTATTTATGAGGCTGGTCAGGGACCATTTCACAATCATAAATGTGACCAATCAAAAGCCAAAGAAGGAATAATAATGCCATAATTCAGAACATAATATGTGTAGTTAATAGCTGCCTCAGTGACTCAGTGTGTGGCTACCTGCCACGGTGCCTTTACAACTTAGTGATGTAAACATAGAATGGCTTGGGTTAGAAAGGACCTCAGAGATCATCTGCTCCAAATCCTCTGCCTGGGCAGGGATGACTCTCAGCTGAACTTGGTTGCTCAAGGTCTCATCCAACCTGACCTTGAATAGCTCCAAGGAGGCATCTGCAACCTATTCTGGAGTTCTTCATCCTCTTCTAGAGAGTGATGAGACTCCGGAATAGATTGCCCAGGGTGTCTGTGGATAATCCTCCCTGGGGCAGTTCAAGGGCATGTTGAATGAGGTTTGGAGCATATGATGCTCAAGGTTCCTTCTAACCTAAGCCATTCTAAGCCATTCTGTGATTAGGCACTGGAACAGATTGTCCAGAGAGGTTGCAGAGGATCCAAATCCCAAAGTGTTCTAAGAGCAGGTTGGATAGGGACTTGAGCACCTTGGTCTAGCAAGAAGTGAGGTTCTGCAGTGAGGATCGCACACATCATTTTTGTTTGGATGTGGTGCTTGGGGGTATGGCTTAGGACGAACCTTTCAGAGTAGGGAGATCAGTTGGACTTGGTGATCTTGAGGATCTTTTCCAGCCAGAATGTTTCTGTGACTCTGTGATCATTTGACTGTGTCCAGCATCATGCCATTTAACTGGGCATCTTCAGTGGTGCGTTCAGAGCTGTAGTTCACTCTCATCTCAAGGTCTTTCCACTCTGATTCTGCATCAAGGGCAAGGATTTTAAGTCAAAGGCAAGTCCCCAGACATTGCCCATAACAAGAGAAAGCATCCTCCTAAGAAATTTTCTGCTTGTAGTCTGTCATCAGGTAAGTTGGGGGAGGGGACAAAATGAAGTCCAGTGACCTTTGCATGAAAAACACAGCAAAGATCAAGTTTGCTCTTAGTTGGCTAAAAGGGACAAGTAAGAAAGTTCAAAGGAACAATATAATTTGCAGCAAGCACTAAGAAAAAGCTCCTTAATAAATGCCACACAACAGCTGCAAAACAGCAACAGCAAGTGCCCAGCTGCCACTGAGTTTCATGCTAGGTAGTGTAAAGGTGATAAACTGATTTTAATGCCCAAGTAATTAACAGTGAAGTATTTTTATTATGACAACTAACCCTGAGGTATGAATGCTGCTGCTGCACCAACAGCTGAAGAGCTCTAACGTTATCTGGTAGATGGGGGTTGTTTGTTTTTTATTTTTACTGTGAAATGTCTTTAATTTTAGTCTGCTGTGAAGGGGCAAAGAAGTCAGCAGATACTAAAATATCCACTAGTTCATAAAATGCACATATCCACCTGGCTACAGCCTCCCTTCAGGTAGCTGTAGACAGCAATGAGGTCTGCCCTGAGCCTCCTGCAGGCTGCACACCCCCAGCTCCCTCAGCCTCTCCTCACAGGGCTGTGTTCCAGGCCTCTCACCAGCTTTGTTGCCCTTCTCTGGACACCTTCCAGTATCTCAACATCTCTCTTGAATTGAGGGGCCCAGAACTGGACACAGTACTGAAGGTGTGGCCTGACCTGTGCTGAGTAGAGGGGAAGAATAACCTCCCTTGTCCTACTGTCCATACTGTTCCTGATCCAGGCCAGGGTGCCATTGGCTCTCTTGGCCACATGGGCATACTCCTGGCTCATGTTCAGCTACTGTCTACCAGTACCCCCAGGTCTACTTGAACCCCCTTGCTATGGGCAGGGACACCTCTGAACTAGACTCATCTGCTCAAGGTCTCATCCAGCCTGGCCTTGAACACCCTCAGAGAGGAGGCACCCACAACCTTCCAGGGCAGCCTATTCCAGAGTCCCACCTCCCTTGTACTGAAGAACTTCCTCCAAGAGACACAACAGAAATAAGGGCTACTAAGCCTTGGCACATGAGCTTTTTTTGACCAAGCTGCTAAAGGACCTATGTTTTACCTGTCCATCAGTCTGGTCTCCAGGGAGAAACTGCTTTGGTGTTCAGGGACTGCAGGTCAGAGAATCCTAGAATGGCTCAGGTTAGAAGAGACCTCAGAGATAATCTACTCCCGCCCCCCTGCCATGCAGAGGGACACCTCTCAGCTGGACTTGTTTATTCCAGGCCTCATCCAGCCTGGCCTCAAACTTCCTTAGATCCAGTCTAACTCTGCTCTCTCTCAGCTTCAAACCATTCTCCCTTGTCGTGTCCATACACATTCTTATGAAGTGTCTCTCTGCAGCCTTCCTACAGGAGCCCTTCAGCTATTGGGAGACAGCTCTAAGGTCCCCCCAGAATCTTCTCTAGGCTGAGCAACCCCAGCTCCCTCAGCCTGTCCTCACAGCAGAGGTGCTCCAGCCTTAGGATCATCTTTGTGGCCTCCTCTGGACTCATTCCAACAGCTCTGTGTCCTCCAGTGCTGGGGACACCAGAACTGGATACAGTGCAGAATGAACCTTGTAGAATAGGGCTATCGGTTGGTCTTGGTGATCTTGAGGGTCTTTCCTAACCTGGATGTTTCTGTGGTTGTGTGAACAATGGCCTGTTATTCATTGTTGGAACTACCTTCTAGGCTGCAATTTGCTGTGTTCTATTCCAGAAATAATATCTCCAAACTCTCGTGTATCCCTTTGTAGGAAAGGCAAGAAGCAGTAACAGAAAGTGTTTCTTCTTATAGCATAGAACAGCCTGGTTTAACAGATATGTTGAGAGTGCTTTGAAATGATGCTTACATAATATGAGACTCTGTTTTCATCTCAGTACAGGCCCATCAAAAAATCTGTCTCTCAGAACAAGCTATTCAGCTGAATATTTAGAAGGTAGCTCCTTAAAACTGTATTTGCATTTTTAAGTCTTGTGAAGCAAAGGCAAGTGGAAGGTGTAGGTTTCAAGGTTTGAAAGGATATGATAATTTAAGCTGGATCCACTGCATTCAAATCCTTACACATTAAGCTTTGAGGTGCAGTCAACATGCAGCAATTCAGTAAACACCATGCAGGAACTGGATATGGAATTGGCTGGATGGCTGCAGTCAGAGAGTTGCTTGATGTCCAAATGGAGACCAGTGACAAGTGATGTCCTTCTGGGGCTGGTACTGTGACTAGTACTGCTTAATGTCTTTGTCAGTGACATGGACAGTGGGACAGAGGCACCCTCAGCAAGTTTGCAGATAACACCAAGATGTGTGGTCTGGATGACACACTGAAGGGAAAGGATCCATCTAGAGGCATTCAGACAGGTTTGAGAGGTGGGCCCCTAACTGAAGTTCAGCAAGGCTGAGTGAAAGGTCCTGCACCTGGATCAGGGCAATCTCAGCACAAATCCAGGCTGGGTGAGCACTTAGGTGTCAGTTGATGACAAACTCCCCATGAGCCAGCAATGGTTGCTGGCAGCCCAGAAGGCAGCTGTGTGCTGGGCTGCATCTAAATCAGTGAGAGCAGAGGGGATTCTGGCCCTCTGTTCTGCTCTGCTGAGATCCCACCTGAAGCACTGTGTCTAGCTCCCCAGAATAAGAAGGACATGGAATTCCTGAAGTGGATTCAGAGGTGGCCAGGAAGATGATCATAGGGCTGAAGGACCTCCCCCACGGGGATAGGCTAAGAAAGTTGGGGCTGTTGAAAGATCTAGATGATCTTTAAGGTCTCTTCCAACCCTAAACCATTCTATGAATCTGTGATGCTATTACTCTGTGCTGTTGAGGAGTTGTATGTGTCACAGGCTGACATAACAAACCATCAGTTTCCATCAGAACAGAAATACCTGCTGCTGCAGCAGCACAGAATCCAAATGGATTGCATCGCTCTGTTGCAACATTTTTCTTGTTCTCTGGGGATTTGGAGCACAGTTTGTCTTCCTTTAATTTTTATGAGTGCTTTGGGGCTTTTATCTCACTTGGCATAGTGAGGTATAGCAAGACTTCAGTTGTGATTCCATACCCTATGTTTTTAGAGAAAATAATGCAGAAAGAAAAATAGCATCTGGCAAAGGACTCCCTTTCTGCCAGCACAGCACAGCAGCTGGAGTTGCCCGAGCCCTGCGCTCGGGGGCTCAGCTTGATCTCTGTTTGCTCTCTGGGAGCTGCAGAAACTGATGGCTAGAAAACCTGTGATGACTTCCTCGGGGCCATGAATTACTCATGACTCTGCATGGCAGAAACGTGGTGGGTATGTGTCTCAGATTTCCCATATTCATCAACTGGGACAGAGTGGGAGTTGGGTGAGATTCTAGGTAGCTGAAAGAAACTCCAGCACAGGGGACTTTTAGGGCTCTAAGACCTTTGTATCCCTATTCCCTATAGTTTATCAGTGCCAAATGCCTGACCCCTCGTTTTCCAGAACAGAAACTTCTCCTTCTTGGCCAGCAGTGCCAAGGTGGCCAAGAAAGCCATTGGCATCCTGGCTGGTGTCAGAAACAGAGTGGCCAGCAGGGACAGGAAGGTGATCATCCCCTTGTGCTCAGCACTGGTGAGGCCACACCTTGAGTGTTGTATTCAGTCCTGGGCCCCTCACTATCAAGGGGCTGGAGCATGTCCAGACAAGGGCAACAAGGCTGGAGAAGGGCCTGGAGCATCTGACGTACAAGGAGGGGCTGAGTGAGCTGGGGGTTGTTCAGTCTGGAGAAGACAAGGCTGAGGGCAGACCTCATTGCTCTCTACAGCTACCTGAGGGGAAGGTGCACCCATGAGGGGGCAGCTTCTTATCCTTGGTGTCAGGTGTCAGGACCAGAGCAAATGGCTCCAAGCTGTGCCAGGGAAAGTTCAGGCTGGATGCTAGGAAATATCTCTTCACTGAAAGGATTCTTAATCATTGGAATGGTCTGCCCAGGGCAGTGGTGGAGTCACCACCCCAGAGGTGTTCAAGTAGCGGCCCTGGGGCTTAGGGACCTGGTTTAAGTGTTGACACTTCAGTACTGGGTTGAAGGTTGGACTGCATCATCTTAGAGGTCTCTTCCAGTCAGTGATTCTGATCTCCTTAGAAAATTCCCTTTCCAGTAAGACTCAGGTCACTATAATCTCCCCTAGCCCTTGGCCTAAAGAATATATAAATATAGAAATATAAGAGCTCATCTTTTGCCAAGCAAAATGACTTCATCTTCCTTCGACACCTTTTTATACCAGTGAATAGAGTGGAATACAAAATATATTCTGAATGTTGTTTCCCATAATAGGCTTCTGAGAATTCCTTGTTCTAAACATACTCCTTCATTGTATAACCTCTTCAATATAGGCTATGAAATCAAGAAGCAATACTGATGATATTGAGATTCATGAAGGCAAAAATAGGAAAGAGCATGAGAAGTGAGAAAGAAATTGAAAGATGTTGGAGTGATGCCTGTTAACATTGAGTTGGTCTGTAGCTGGGCTCCTGGATTGCAAGCCTGAGCAATCGGTGTTCCCCTTTGGGGGATGAAATCAGGCTTTCACTCTGAAGCTCACGTGGGAAATTGTTTCTCATGTCAAATCCCACTTTTGCATGCACCTTCAGCACATTTGCAGATGACACCAAGCTGTGTGACGCAGTCACTTGCTAGAGGGAAGAGATCCATCCAGAGGGGCCTGGACAGGCTGAAGAGCTGAGGCCAGGTCATCCTCTGAAATTCAACAAGGCCAAGTGTAAGGTCCTGCACCTGGGTCGGTGCAATCCCAAGCACAACTCCAGGCTGAGTGGCAAATGTCTGGAGAACAACCCTGAGGAAAAGGACCTGAGGAGATGAGCTGGCAGTGTGCACACAGCCCAGACAGCAACTGTGTGCTGGGCTGCATCAGGAGAAGCAGGGCCAGCAGGGCAAGGGAGGGGATTCTCTCCCTTTGCTCTCATCAGACCCCACCTGAAGTACCGTGTGCAGTTATGAAGCCCCCAACACAAGGACATGGAACTGTTGGTGCGAGTCCAGAGGATGCCAGGAAGATGCTCAGAGGGCTGCAGCAGCTCTGCTATGAGGACAGGCTACGAAACTGGCTCTTTGGTCTGGAGAAGAGAAGGCTTTGAGGAGACCTTGCAGTGGCCTTCCAGTATCTGAAGGGGGTCTACAGGAAGGCTGAGGAGAGACTATTGACAAGGTCTTGTGATGCCTTCTTGAACACCTCCAGGACAGCGACTCCACCACCCTAGCCAAGCACTAGCCCAGGTAGGCTGCCTCATCCTTTGTGCCCCTTGTCTGCAATTCACATGTCATCCCCCTGCCAGCCAGCCCTGCAGCAGAGGACAGCACTCTACTAGGAATTTGTTGTCTTGGTGCCCTGCATGACCAACTGGAAACAATATCTGATATTCAGTGCTGAGCTCTTGATGAGCTCATTGCAAAGAGTTGAGCTCAAGGAGAAACTCACCAGGGTCACTGCCACTTGCTGGTGTGCAATTTGGGTGATTTTCTTCTTTGCTTGAGAATGAAACAAAACCCACAGGAATCCCTGTGGCAAATGTTTCCCTGGATCCAGCAGAATTGCCAGTCTGATGAGCTTAATTAAAATTAACAGAGTGGTTTAGTTATGCTGTAGTCTTTCTCTCTACTGGGCTGCCCTTGCAACCTGCCTTAAATGAAACTATGTGGTGCGTTTTGGAGACCAGTTTGTGCTGGCCTGCAGAACAAGCAATGTGTTTCAAATGGGTGTTTGACCCACTGCTGTGGGGGAAAGGGAGGAGAGAGAGAGCTGTTGCCCACTGTTGTTCTTGTAGAGGGTAAGCCATGCTATAGAAGCAATGCAATGCATCTGTGCCTATGCTCAGCAGAAAGCCACAGGTGATTTTGTAGCTGCCCACTCTGACCAAGCTGCTGAAAGCCCCATGCTTTCCTTGCCTGCCACTGTGATCTTCAGGGAGAAACTGCTCTGGTGTTCAGGGAACTCAGGTCGTAGAATCACAGAATGGCCTAGGTTGGAAAGGACCTCAGAGATCATCTACTCCATCAACCCCACCATGGACAGGGATGCCCCTCAGTCAGCCTGGCCTTGAACATCCCCAGGGAGAAAGCATCCATTGCTTTCCTGGGTAAATATTCCAGAGTCTTATCACCTTCCTACTAAACAGTTTCTTCTAAGATCCAGTCTAAGCCTGTTTTCCTTCAGCTTCAATCAATTTCCCCTCGTCCTACTGCTAGACACTTTTATGGAAAGTCCCTCTCCAGCCTTCCTGCAAGAAAAGGTATTGGAAAGCAGCTCTAAGGTCCCTCCAGAGCCTTCTCCAGGCTGAACAACCCCAGCTCCCTCAGCCTATCATAGCAGCTCCAGCCCTTGGACCATCTCTGTGGTCCTCATTTCTTTTGCTCTCAAATACTCTGCTGTCTCTGTGAAAGGGTTTTGCTCCCATTTCTGAGTACTTTGCTCAGAAAATGACAGGGCTCTGGGCTTTCCCTCCTTGCAGTTAGGACTTGCCACCATGGCTATTTTCTAAGCAGTGTGTGAGCACAGTGGTGCCTGAAGCCACTATACAGTCACTGAACTCAATGTGCTCACTCTCGTTGTCTCCAAGAGGTACATGTGGATGAAGGAATTTAGCCCAACAGCAGGGCCGTGATAGTGATGCGTTTTATTCCACTTCAAAAGCAGGTCAATTAAATATATAAAACATCTTCAGCTTCCACCAAGCCAGTTTTGAACTTAATATTATCTTCTTGAGCACCCCAGTGGGCTCAGCTTACTATCCCTTTTTTTTTCTTGACACATGCCTCTAAGTCAGGCTGGCTCTGGTGACTAATAAAGAGTTTCAGATGCTTTTTGACATTAGATGTCATGCTGTGACTGGAGCTGTGTGAAATAGGTCCTGCTACAGTCTCTTGACAGATTCAGTGAATCTTGCTGTTAGCTTGCTGGGTCATGTGCCATGGTTCTAGTGTAGGCCTTGGTGGTGGAAAGTGTCCCTTTGCTCTGGATAATACCATTATTAGACTTGCAGAACATCTAGGTATATGCCATTGGTGCTGCTATTCAGCAACCTGGTCATCCAGGGGGTTTAATCTGAGGTTTCTGAGGGCAGACTCTGCCTCCTGAATGGAAGGCATTTATTTCTGTCTGTCTTAATCTTAACATCAAACTCAGATACAAAGGTAGCAGGGCTTGGCAGATTATCTTGCTCCTGCATTTTGCTTTCAGTGCAAGTTCTGGGTGTCAGTCTGTTGACAAAATGACAGAAAGTCTTTGAGATGGCCTCTCATATCTGCCTTTCACCCACCCTCCTCCCCTTCCACTGAGAGGTGACTAGTGCCATCACCAAGGGCTGGAATGCTTGCCTGGATAGCTCTTGGCAGGGAAGCTTTTCCACAGGGAGAGGGCTATCAAATGAGGCAAAGCAAAGCTCAAGGCTGTAATGAGCATAATTCCATTAACCAATTGCTAGTAGAACTGGAGATGCTGTTGGTTGCCACCACCTGCCTGATGACCCTCCCAGGATGCATCCCTGGGATTATTAAACATCTCAGGAGAGAGCAAGAGGCTGGTTCCCAAGACACAAAACATCTGTTCTGTTCCTTTCTCCACACAAGTAGCTTTTTATGCTTGCTGCCTTTGAGCTAGGTGCAAAGTCAGGACTAGTTCTCTTGTTACAAAAAGTGCAAAGCACTTCTTTGGTGTCCTGAACTTGCTGTCTGGTAGTTTGCTTAGAAGACTACAAGAAATAAGCTTACTTAGGGAAGTGGTAGAGTCACCACCATCCCTGGAGGTGTTGAAAGGACATGGTACTTTAGGATGTGGTTTAGTGTCCATGGTGGTGTTAGATTGATGGTTGGACTCGATGATCTTAGAGGTCTTTTCATGGAAACACCAGGTTGGAAGAGACCTCTGAGATCATCCAGTCCAACCTAGCACCCAGCCCTATCCAATCATGCCTCATTCAGTCTTTTGTTGAACAGCTCCAGAGATGGTGACTCCACCACCTCCCTGGGCAGCCCATTCCAATGCCAATCACTCTCTCTGGCAACAGCTTCCTCCTAATATCCAGCCTAGACCTCCTCTGGCACAATTTCAGACTGTGTTCCCTTGTTCTGTTGCTGGTTGCCTGGCAGAAGAGACCAACCCCACCTGGTAGTTGTAGACATCAATGAGGTTACCCCTGAGCCTTCTCTTCTCCAGGCTAAACAACCCCAGTTCTCTCAGCCTCTCCTCATAGGGCTGCTTTGTCGTTCTCCTCTGGACACATACTGATTCTATGATTCTGAGTCTGCTCTGTGCTGCTGTAGGAATTACTGTGATTTGTAAGTCCACCTTCAAAGTTGTGCTTTCCTTTGTTCTGTTTGGTCCCAAGGTGCTAATTCACGGCGCAAAGATTGAACCGTGTGTCTGGAGATGGTGGACCCACTCAGACAAAAATGCATGGTTGTAACTTTCTGCCGGTCCAGCCTTAGGGAGCTCAGGCTTTTGAGATACTGCTGCACTTGTCCAGGATTTCTTCATGCTTTACCTGCCTTATTAGTCTTGTTTTGTGCCTGTGATGTGTTATTGTATAGCAGAGACCATAAACACTGTGGGAAAAGATGGTCCTGTTAAAGACTAGCTGTATGAAGCCTCAGCTGTGCACTTCAGAGCCCCAGCTGAAATAGTGATGTTCCTCTCTGATGATAAAGACGAGGCCAAACCTGAGGCTTTCCTCTCCATGGACTATTTCCATTCGGTTCAAATAACCACTTGTTAGCAGTCTGTGATGGCTGGATGGGTAGAGGGGAGTTCAGGCTGAATATGGAGAAGGAATAGTGTTCCTGACAGGAAGTGAAGGTTCTCCCTTCCTCCTTAGTGCCTGGCTCTATGCTTCTGTGTCTGCACTCAAGTTAAAGTCTGTCCCAGGAATAGCTTTGCTGTTCTGGATGAAAAAGTGTTGGCATTTGGATTTTGGAGATCCTTGAGTCCAACGGCAGGGCTCTCCTCTAAACCTGCTTGCAATGGCACAGCTGAAGACATCATAAAGGCCAGAGGAGAGGGATGGAAATAATAGTAAGGATGTGTTAAATTGTCTCTGCTGCTAGGGAAAAGGTAAAGTTGCACTGCACAAGTGACTTCTCAAGGTGGAAGTAATATATTGAGTTCAGACTCTGTAATAGCAGACAATGATTTTATCTTTGGTGCTTGGTGGAGGTGTTGGGATTTTTTTTTTTGCTGGAAAACAGCTCAGATATGCACTTTATTATAGCTGCAGTGCAATATATGTCATACAGTTAAATCTTGTGCTGTTTACAGCATGGAAAGGTTGACTACAATAACGTTATGGTCAGACATAAACCTACAGGAGAACTTCAGGCACCCTGTGGAACACAAAGAGATTTCATAATGGCTCACCAGCATTTAATCTTATTCTGTTAACAGATAACTTTCTTTTCCTAATGAAATTAAGGAAGCTGGTGATGTTCTTAGAATCTGCATAACTTAATATTATGGAGTAGGAGTTTCAAGGGAAAAGTAATGCCAGCTTCAGCTAGCCTGCCTGTACTAATATTTTGACTTCCTCTGTTTCTTTCTACTGGGACCAGTGCTGCTTAATATCTTCATCAATGATACAGGCAGTGGGATCAAGGACACCCTCAGCAAGTTTGCTCACCAAGCTGAGCGGTGTGGTTGATGTGACAGAGAGATGGGATGTCATCCAGAATGACCTGGAGAAGTGTGGCCAGGTGAACCTTGTGAGGTAGAACAAGGACACGTCCAAGAGCCTGCACCAGGGTCAGCCTGCACAATCCTTATTGTCAATAAAGGCTGGGGGAAGACAGGATTGAGAGCAGCTTTGCAGAAAAGGACTAGGGGGTGCTGGTGGATGAGAAGCTGCACATGAGCCAGAAATGGGCACTTGCAGCCCAGAAGGCAAATGGCAGCCTGGGCTGCATCAAAAGCAGCATGGCCAGCAGATGGAGAAAGGGGATTCTGCCCCTCTGCTCTGGGCACCTCAATAAAAGCAGCACACAGACTTGGTTGAACAGGTCCAGAAGCAGGCCAGAAAAAATGATCAGAGGGCTGGAGCACCTCTCCTATGAAGAGGCTTAGGCTTGTTCAGCCAGAAGAAGACTCCAGGGAAACCTTATAGTGGCCTTCTAGTACCTGAAGGGGCTTACAGGAAAGCTCAAGAGGGAATTTTTAGAAGGGCAGTGTGGTGATGGGGTGAGAGGCAATGGTTTGAAACTAGAGCAGGGTAGGTTTGGATTGGACATTAGGAAGAAATTCTTTACTATGAGGGTGGCGGAACACTGACACAGGTTGCCCAGGTTGGTTGTGGATGCCCCATCCCTGAAGACATACAAGGTGTAGCTTGATGTGTCTCCAAGCAACCTGCACTAGTTGCAGGCATCTCTGCTGCCTAAAGTGAGGTGGATTAGGTGATCTTTAAGGTCTCTTCTCAGCCAGTACCATTTATGATTCAGTGAAAATTAGCTCGTGAAGATTGACTAATGTGCAGACAGAGCTGTGCTTACATAGCCCTAAACCCATTCTTTTTGAAAGAAATGATGCCCTCAGCTGTAGGAAATTGTTTTCTGCCCTTCTCCTGTTTCCTCTTTGCAGCTTATTACAACGTGAGCAGAACATCTTTAATGGGTTAGTGAAGCGAACTGGGACAGTAAATTTGGCCTTAAAATACATTGATAAGGGAATTTCTTTGGAAAAGACTGTTGTGGGATTTCTTGCTGGAAGGCTGCAGGCAAAATAGAGGACAGAATTTGAATCTGAAATCTAAATTTCTCCAAAGTCCTGTGCCTAAAGCACACCTCTCTGATTTGATTCGGGTGCTTAGGCATTTGCAAGTGCATTATTTCAGCTGGCAGATACCTGGTTTGAATCCTAGTTTATACCACAGCAGCTTGTCAATACAGGTTTGTTTTTCTCCTAGCAAGCCCTCCCACAGCAACCAAGGCATATAATAATCCAGTATCCTTTTTGTTGGGAAAGCTTCAAAACACTGTTGTGAAAATAAATGCTGCTTTGGGGTAATTATTTCTTTTTTCCCTCTTGCTTTTGCACACATACACAGACACAGATATATATGCAAAATCTTTGAATGCAGGACTGACCACAGACTTACAAAGATGATTCATATGTATACACAGGTGCTGAAATGTGCTTTTCTCCATCGGACAGCTGTCTGTAAAAGCAAAAGCAGTGTTTAAGGATTGGGTACTAAACCCGAGCCATTGCCCTGGGTGTTGGTTTAGAAGTTAGCAAGCAGCTGCTGGTGACTCAGCAGGCAGAGGTGAGCCAAAGCTAGAAAAGTTTCTGCAGGGTGCAGGGGCTCCACTGCAAAATCCCACTCCTGGCCCTGTATGAGAAAAGCTGCTCCTGGTATTGAAGGTGGTATTGAAATGTTTCTGCAGCGAGTAGAGACAAGGAAGAGAAGGCAGGTCCTGGTAGCCAGAGATGGTTTCACAGCATTATTTGGTCTTGTGCAATCTTCATAGCAGAGCCTGGGAGAGAGAGGCTTAGTTTGTTCCCCTTCTAGGGGTTCACTGGGTTTTTCTATCCTGAACTGAAGGGTCCCACCATATAAAAATGATGGCCTTTAAAATGTGGGTGGAAGCATAACTAAGATCCTCTGGTCAGGTTTACTCCACATGATAAACCTCTTGTTTCTCTTTCATGCAGTCTAATCTCTGTTACTGTACAGGCAGCTACCTGCTGCAGCTTCCAGCCAGCTCACACTGGGATGATTGTTGGCTTAGCAGGATGCATTAAAAATGAATAGGAAATTGGGGGTTTGGCCTCTCTTTTTGGTTTTTCTTCTTTAACCAAAAGAAATTGTTAAGCTCTTAGAATTGTTAAAACAGAAATAAACCCAGGAAACCCCTGAGTTGCACAGATCCCCTGCAAGCAGCCTTGCACAAGGAGGAGATGCCATCCTTGGTGGGTACTGCAGTATAGGCATCTCCTAGACAAGCCATTACGCCCTGACAAGGAGCTCCACAAAGCAGAACCCCCGAAGTCACTCTCAAATGTTGCATAAGCACTTGCAGAAATAACATCTTTCAGTGGAGGTTCCCCAGGGCCTGGGGTTCACATAGAATTGAATTCTGAGTGATCCATTTGCAGGAGACAGATGAGACCATCCTGACTCCGTACTTTTGGGTTTTTTTTTCCTTCCCCCCTCAGTGTTGTAGCTGTGGAGCAGTTGTGCCAGACTAAGTGTTGACAGTCTTTAACATAATTTGTCTGTACTAAAATTAATACTGTAGTTCATGTGCTATATTTATACCTATCTATCCCTTTTCATGTCAGATAAGTTCTAGTGTGTGGGATGCATAACAAGGATGACTGAAAAAGTAAGTTTTAACCCTGTGAGGTCTATTGCTCTGCTTCCTGCAGGTAGGGAAGGTTGGAGGGAGTTTTATTGAGACTAGCTTGCTGCAATACATTTTACTTCTTTTTTGTTTGGTTTGATTTTGGGGTAGTTTTGTTTGTTCTTTGGGGATTTTTTGGGTGGCTTTTTATTGCATTCCGTATTACACAACTTCAGTGTGGAGGTTCCAAAGACCACTGTTGGGAGGTTTTTAGAGAATAATAGAATGATTTGGTTTCCAAGGGAACTCCAAAGGTCATCTAGTCCAGCTCCCTCTGCAGTCACCAGGGGACATACTCCACTGGATCAGGTTGCTCAGAGCCTTGTCGAGCTGGATCTTGGGTATCTCCAGAGATAGGGCTGCAACCACCTCACTGAACAACCTGTTGCAGTGTTCCACCACCCTCATGGTACAGAACTCTGCAGCCTTCTTGTAGGCCCCCTTCAGCTGCTGGAAGACCTCTCTTAGGTCTTCCCAGAACCTTCTCTGCTCCAGGCTGAACAGGCCCACCTTCCTCAGCCTGTCCTCATAGCAGATGTATTCTAGCCCTCTTATCATCTTTGTGTCTTCCTCTGGACCAGCTCCAGGAGGTCCATGTCCTTCCTGTATTGAGGGCTCCAGAGCTGGACACTATACTCCAAGTGAGGTCTCAGCAGAGCAGAAGGGCAGAATCCCCTCTCTCCATCTGCTGGCCACTCCTTTTGATGCAGCCCAGGCTGCCGGTGGCCTGGGCTGCAAGTGCCCATTGCTGACTGCAGTCCAGCTTTTTACCCACTAGCACCTCCAAGTCCTTTTCTGCAAGGCTGCTCTCCATCTCATCATCCTCCAACCTGCACTGATATCGAGGACTGCCCCTATCTAGATGCAGACCTTGTACTTTGCCTTGTTGAACCTCATGAGGTTCTCTTCAGCCCACCTCTCCAGCCTGTTCAGGTCTCTGGATGGCACCCATCCCATCCTTCAGTCTTATCAACTGCACACAGGGGAATGAATCCAGCTTAAACTTTAAGCACCAGGACTTAAAATCATAGACTTGTTTTAGTTGGAAAAGCCTCTAAGATTGTCAAGTCCAACCATTGACCTAGAACAACCGTGGCCATTAAACCATGTCCCTATCCATAAATTTCTTGAACACCTGCAGGGGTGGTAACTCCACCACCTTCTTGAGCAGTCTGTTCTGATGCCTGGTCACTCAGCAATTTTTTGCTAATTTCCAACCTAAACTTCCCCTGGCACAACTTGAGGCTATTTCTCCTTGTTCTATCACTTGATACTAGAAGGAAGGTAGTTGTAGAGAGCAATAAGGTATCCCCTCAGCCTCCTCTTCTCCAGGCTAAACAACTCCAGTTCCCTCAACTGCTCCTCGCCAGATCTATTCTCCGGTCCTTCACCAGCTCTGTTGCCTTTCTCTGGACCTGCTTCAGGACCAAAATGTCCTTCTTGGGGTGAGGGCCCCAAAACCAAACCCAGCACTCAAGGTGCGGCCTTAGCAGTGCTGAGTACAGGGTGATAGTCACTTCCCCGGTCCTTCTAGTCACACTATTCCTGATACAAACCAGGCTGCTGCAGGCTTCCTCAGCCGCTCAAGCATGCTTCTGACTCATGTTCAGTGAGCTGCCAACAAATACCCCCATATCATTTTCTGCTAGGAGACTTTCTAACCATTACCCCAAAGTCTGAAGCATTGCATGGCATGGTTGTGACCAGTTAAAGACACCTGTGGCATCTCTGCAGTGGAGCAGGTGGCTCGGCTTCTGGGAGAGGTGGAGCTTAGTAGGGTAATTATTGTCTCTATTGGGCACACCTGTCCACTGCTCTGCTGTGAAGGACATTCAGCCCTGGGCTGTAGCACTCTCCTTAGCTGAGGCGTCCTTGTTTTTACTAAACCTCTTCCAAGAGAAAAGGAAACCTGGAGTTCTGTTGTGGTTACAGCTCAGGAGGAATTCCCATCGATCTTTAAGAGGTAAGAGCCGGCTGGAGTTTCGTTTCTTAGGTGGATTGAATTGTGGTGTGAAGGTGCCTGTTCAGAGCTCCCTTTCCTGACTGCACGGGGGAGCTGGTGAGATGATTCAGCGTTGTCGTAGTGGCTTTTACTAAAGGTGGCTCTCATCCTGTCTTGTCAGAGACTGAGACAAATAGTAAATAGCATATTTCTGTCAGCATATATTCATGTTATTGTCAGACATGTTTCTTTAGGTGTGTGCTATGTAAGGGAAAGGGCAGCCAGAGTGGTGAGCTGTAGAGAGTTAGGGCTAACCACTTTGTGTTCAGGACTCTACTTGTTGAGAGTTCAAGCAGACAGGGTGGGATTTGTGTGAGCTTAGTTACTCAAGAAACTCCTGGTCTTTAGTTTTTCAAGACCAAGTTCTGCTTAAAAATTATCCTAAACAAACCTAAAGCAAACAGACTTCTCCTTTGCCTCCCTTTGTAAGTGCTGAGCGCAGCAGGAGAGGTGCTCAGCTGCTGTAAATAATCTTGGCTCTGGTGTCAAGGCAGCTACAACAATTGACATCAGCTGAAGACGTCTCTGTGCCTAAGTATAACTCACAGGTATTGCAGCATGATTTACACAGGTTCTTAGCAGCATCAACCCCATATGCTTTATGGCTGCTGAAGAGGAGAGGAAACCATCTGACAACAGGCGGAGGTGTATTTAGGAGCATTTTTGTATGGGTGAAGTCACCCAGTTAGGGGTCTTAGGGACTCGAGTTGCCATGATACGCAGCACCACATAGTTCAAGCGCTCGGTTTATCACAATCTATCATCTTAACTGGGCTAATTTGACACTAACTGTTTCCTGCCAACATGTTCTCAGACAATTCTGCATTGTCTGCTAATCTCCATGACGTGGGAGCCTGTGGGAAGAGCTATAAAGAAAAGCAGCTCTCAGTGCTAGGGATAGGGGGGAAGGAACGGCTCTTGGTTGCATTAGTATTTCTTGTAATTCACTTAATTTTTGAAAGCAGCAGTAGTGAGATATTGCTGTTCCCATGGTGTGGGTAAATTACAGCAAATTTCAACTAAATATGCCTTGAAGGAGAGGTGATTCTCCAGTGTCTCGCTGTGGAAGTGCTGGATAATGAGCTGAAATATGAGAGAGAGGCAGCAAGGACATAGAGGATGTTTCTCCTGGAGAGACAAGAGTTTTGCTTAAAGGTCCTGTAATCATCAGAAGCTCCCTCTGAGCAGTCCCTTACTGAGCAGAAACAGGCAACCAAAGAGATGTTGCTGAGTTTCTTGCAGCATCCAGTGTCGACATGAGGCTGAATGCTAGGAAATATTTCTTCACAGAGAGGGTTCTCAAACACTGGAATGGTCTGCCTAGGGAGGTGTTCAAGCAGTATGTAGACATAGTTTAGTGTTGATCTTCAGTGCTGGGTCAAAGGATGGACTGGATGGTCTCTTCCAACCACATAAATTTGGTGACTTCAGTGTTTCCTAAAGTCAGTACTTGAGAGCTGATGTAGAGACTGTCACTGCTGAAGCCACTAGAAAACTAGTAGTGGTGAAAACATTTTCTTTGGGCTGCCTGATCCAATTGCTAATCCTTCATGTGCACCATCTGGGTACCTTTAACACCTTGAGCTGCAGTTCCTCATAGTTTGGCTAAGAGGTTGAGCTTACCGGGCCTGGACTGTGCAGAACAGGGGTAGGTAAGACAGGACAAAAGAAGCAAATAAAGACAGGTGCCATGAGAGATGATGGCATTCTTGTGCTGCAGTAGCCACGAGTCAAGATCTAGATCTAGGGGTACTTTCATGTCATAGAATCACAGACTGGTTTAGATTGGAAGTGACTTCAAAGATCATCCAGTTCCAACCCCCCGCCATAGGCAGGGACACCTCCCACTAGAACAGGTCACTCAGGGCCTTGAACACCTCCAGGGAGGTTGTGGAGCACAGAATCACCGAATGTGATCAAATCTCCCTGGGCAACCTGTGCCTGTGTATCACCACCCTTACTGTAAAGAGCTTCTTCCTAACCTGTAGTTTGTATCTCCCCTCTGCCAGTCTAAACCCATTACTGCTCATCCTGTCATTACAAAACCTTCTTAAAAGTCCCTCTTCAGCCTTCCTTGTAGGCCCCCTTCAGATACTGGAAGGCCACTACAAGGTCTCCTCAAAGCCTTCTCTTCTCCANGCTGCAGTAGCCACGAGTCAAGATCTAGATCTAGGGGTACTTTCATGTCATAGAATCACAGACTGGTTTAGATTGGAAGTGACTTCAAAGATCATCCAGTTCCAACCCCCCGCCATAGGCAGGGACACCTCCCACTAGAACAGGTCACTCAGGGCCTTGAACACCTCCAGGGAGGTTGTGGAGCACAGAATCACCGAATGTGATCAAATCTCCCTGGGCAACGTGTGCCTGTGTATCACCACCCTTACTGTAAAGAGCTTCTTCCTAACCTGTAGTTTGTATCTCCCCTCTGCCAGTCTAAACCCATTACTGCTCATCCTGTCATTACAAAACCTTAAAAGTCCCTCTTCAGCCTTCCTTGTAGGCCCCCTTCAGATACTGGAAGGCCACTACAAGGTCTCCTCAAAGCCTTCTCTTCTCCAGGCTGAAGAGCCCCAACTCTCACAGTCTGTCCTCACAGCAGAGCTTCTCCAGCCCTCTGATCATCTTCATGACCTCCTCTGGACTCATTCCAACAATTCCGTGTCTTTCTTGTGCTGGGGGCTCCAGAACTGTACACAGTACTCCGGTTGGGGTCTTAGGAGAGCAGAGTAAAGAGGGAGCTTGCTGTGTCTTCAGCATAGCGAGGAATGCACATTCTGGTCTATCCTCCAGTTAAAACTGGAGATGTTTTTGCCACTAGGTAGCCCTCAACAACGTATTGTAACAGTGCAGAAGTAAAGGGGGAGATATAGTAAGGTTGTACTTTAAGTCTCAGTATTTGATTTATCTGTAGGATCTAAATATTTAAGGACAAAACAGTATGCAGGAAGAAGAAGTCTCTTTAATTAGGCTGATCTAATTTGGCTATTTTAAACATTAAGCATTTGTAAAGACAGCTGAAGAGCCAAAGGCAATTATTTTGTCTATTATTAGCTAGCTGCTGAACTTTTGCTAATTGTTACTATACTGCCTCTACCTTTAATAAACATTGCCAGTGCTTATGCAAAATTAGCACTTGCTAATATTACCTGTTAAATGTACCCTGGGAAGACAGTTCAGTATTCTTAGATTCCTAAGCACAGAATAGTGCCCATCTGCTTTTCTAAGCTTCAGAAAAAAATCCTGCATCACTGCAGTTGGAGCATCTTGCAGCCACAGATTCCTCCTGTCAGAAACAAATGGACTTGAGTTAGTATGGTCTGTCCAGAGGAAAATCCAATCTCTGTGCAATATGTAGGGCTGTCCTCTTGGAGCATTAATATTTTAATGGAGAGACAGTGAAAATAAAACCTGCTGACAGAAGCTGGGGTTGTAGCATCCAGATCTCTGCTTTGAAGTGTGTCTTTGAGGTGAAGTTCAGGATACCTTTTAGTTCTCAGATTTCAATTATATATGAGCACAAAGCTCTACCGATAACTGAACTGGGGAAAAAATAATCCTCAGGAGTCTGTGCTGGGACCAGTGCCGTTCAATGTCTTCATCAGTGATACAGACAGTGGGATTGAATGCACTTTCAGCAAGCTGAGTGATGTGGTCAGTATGCCAGAGACATGAAATGTCATCCAAAAAGACCTAGAGAAGTGGGACAAGATGAGCATTGTGAGGTTCAGCGTGGCCAAGTGCAAGGTCCTGCACTTGGCTTGCAGCGATGCTTATCAGTCCGGGCTAGGGGAGCCTGTGATAGAGAGCAGCCCTGCAGAAAAGGACTTGGGAGGTGCTGGTGGAAGGAAAGCTGGACATGAGCCGGCAATGGGCACTTCCAGGGCAGAAGGCCAGTGGCAGCCTGAGCTGCGTCCAAAGTGGTCAGTAGGTGGAGAGAAGGGATGCTGCCCCTCTGCTCTGGGGAGACCTCACCTGGAGTGCTGTGCCCAACTGTGGGGCCCCCAATACGAGAGAGACGTGGGCCTGCTGGAGCTGGTTCAGAAGAGGCCCACAAATATGATCAGAGGGCTGGAGCACCTCTCCTACAAAGAGAAGTTGAAAGATTTGGGGTTGTTCAGCCTGGAGAAAAGAAGGCTCTGAGGAGAGCTTATGGTGTCCTTGCAATACCTGAAGAGGGCCAACAGGAAAGCTAGGGAGGGATTTACAAAGGGATGTGTTCACAGGACAAGAGGCAATGGTTTGAAGCTAGAGCAGGGTAGACTTAGATTGGACATTAGGAAAAAGTTCTTTAAGGCTGGGGGAACACTGGAACAGGTTGCCCAGGGAGGTGGTGGAGGTCCCTCACCTGGAGACATTCAGGGTGAGTCTTGATAGGGCTCTGAGCAACCTGCTCTAGTTGGGGATGTCCCTGCTGGCTGCAGAGGGGTTGCAGTAGATTACCCTTAGAGTTCCTTTCCAACCCAGTGCGTTCTATGGTAATAATTAAGAATTATTAATTGTAAATAAAAGAGACAGTGTTTTGTGACTGGGTGTGGGCTCTGAACCAAGAATTGAAAGAAGCCAAGGGGAGATTATGAGTGAAGCAGTGATGCCACTGAAACAATGATACTAGAGGCATGTATCCCTGTAGGAAGTCCCTCTTTGCACTGAGATGTGCATGAGGAAGCTGTGCAATATCCTGGATATGTGTTACCTGCAGTAAAGGAGCAAACAAGATGTCACAGACAGCAGGTAACTTGTACTTGGTGCTTTCGCATCAGCCTGCTCACTATTTACCTTTTAAAAAGCAGGGGTCCAGTGAGCACACCTGCTTGAGGGTCAGGCTAAGAGTTCCAACGACTGCAGGCTGTGTCTTTTAGGGCACTTTCTGTCCCTGCTTCTGCTTCTATCAGCTAGAAAATCAGAAAAAGTACCTGAAGCACAGAGAAGTGCTTCTTAGTTGACATTGGGGTGAATTAGCTGGCTGGGAATCTGCTTTCAGAGCCAAGGAAATCTGAGCATGCCTCCTGGGCTGTATTTTCAGTCCATGGACCGGTGGGTTGGTTTCCATAGTTGAAATGCAAGGCTCACAAATAAGCATCTTCCGAGGTAGAGGTGTCCAATGTCTGCTAATAAACAGGTGGTATGCCATTGTGTGGTTTCTAATAAACCAAATCCAAGTGCCAGATGTGTGTCATAATTGTCAGTGCTTTGTCAAAAAGTGTCTGTGATTTTTTTTTCTCCTGCATTTAGAGACATTAAGAGGCATGGGATATGCTTTAGATTAGACAGATTGCCCAGAGAGATTGTGGAGGCTCCAAGACTGGGAGTGTTCTAAGGCTGGGTTGGATGTGGCCTTGAGAAACTTGGTCTAGTATAGAAGGTGTCCCTGCCTGTGGCAGTGGGGTTGGAACTAAATCACAGAATTAACCAGGTTGGAAAAGACCTTCGAGGTCAAGTCCAGTCTGTCACCCAACACCTTCTAATTAACTAAACCATGGCACCAAGTTCCTCATCCAGCCTCCTCTTAAACACCTTCAAGGACGGTGACTCCACCGCCTACCTGGGCAGCCCATTCCAATGCTAACCATTCTTTCTGTGAAGTTCTTTCCAATGTCCAGCCTAAACCTATGTCCTCTTGTTCTATCACTGGTTGCCTGGGTGAAGAGACCACCTTCCACCTGGCTACAGCTTCCTTTCAGGTAGTTGTAAAGAGCAATGATGTCTCCCTTGAGCCTCCTCTTCTTCAGGCTGAACAACCTCAGCTCACTCAGCCTCTCCATATAGGACTGTGCTCCAGCCCCCTCACCAGCCTTGGTGCCCTTCTCTGGGCATGCTCAAACTAGATGATCTTTAAGACCCTTTCCAACCCATTCTATGAGTCTATGATAAAAAGAGACGAAATTAAGGTTGATTTAAGAGAGTCAATTCTGGCATTTGCTTCCTTCTGAGACCTCACCTATCTGTAAGTTTCAGGAGTGGGTGCTGTTGGTTGAGGTTGGTTGGTTGCTGGGGGTTTATTTGGCAAGGTTTTAGAGGCTTCTTAAGACACAAACACAATACATCTTGTAGAAATTGTTCTGCTTCTTGTAGTGTTCCTTAGAGTGGAAGATTTACTGCACAAAACCATTGTGTGAGCAACAGAAGTAGAAGATACCTGTGGCAGGAAGCTGTAGATGTCAGCCAGCCACTGAATCAGGACGCAGCTTCGATTTATGATTTCTCTGTTGCCAGAAAATAACATCCCTGTTGCGAGATGAGGCTTTTCTTGCACTCCACAGGTGTAGACTTTTTTGCTCTCACCTACCTGCTGATTTTTATTTTTTCTGCCTGCAATAAGATCTTGGTACCAGCTGGTTTCCTGCAGACACTTAGGTTCTGTTTCTAGCTTCCCCAGGTCTACATGAGCACCACTGAGGAAAACGTACATAATCTTCTTCCTGCTCTGATTCAAATCCCCTGAAAAGCAGCTAAAGGACCTGGGGTTGTTTAGTCTGTAGAAAAGGAGGCTGATGGGAAGGCCTTTTCACTCTCTTTTTCACTTGAAATGAGGTTGGAGCCAGGTGAGGGTTGGTCTCTTCTCCCTGACAGGTGATAGGATGGGAGGAAATGGCCTCAAGTTGCACCAGAGGTTTAGATTGGGCATTGGATGAAACTTCTTCCCTGAAAGAATTTTCACGGACTGGAACAGGCTTCCTAGGGAGGCGGTTGAATCTCCATCCCTGGAGGTGTTTCAGAGATGTAGACATGTTGGTGTTGAGGGACAGGGCTTAGCATCAAGTTTGCTAGAGTTATAGAATCATATCAGAGAATGGTCTAGGTTGGAAAGGACCTCAAGGATCATCCAGCTCCAACCTCCCCCCCATAGGCAGGGACACCTCCCACTAGAGCAGGTTGCTCAAGGCCTCATCCAACACTTCCAGGGAGGAGGCACCCACAACCTCCCTGGGCAACCCATTCCAGTGTCTCACCACCCTCACTATAAAGAACTTCCTCCTAACATCCAGTCTAAATCTCCTCTCTTCCAGTTTAAACACATTACCGCTTGTACTGTCATTACAACACCTTGTCAATAGTCCCTCCCCAGCCTTCCTGTAGGCCCTTCAGATACTGGAAGGCCACTATAAGGTCTCCTCAAATACTTCTCTTCTCCAGACTGAAGAGCCCCAACTGTAATAGCCTGTCCTCTTAGCAGAGCTGCTCCAGCCCTCTGAGCATTTTCCTGCAGGACCTTACACTTGGCCTTGTTGAATGTCATGAGGTTGGCCTGGGCCCACCTCTCCAGTCTGTCTAGGTCCCTCTGAATGGCATCCCTGCCCTCTAGCAAGTTGACTGTGCCACACAGGTTGGTGTTATCTGCAAACTTGCTGAGGGTGCGTTTGATTCCTCTGTCCATATCACTGACAAAGATGTTAAACAGCACTGGTGCCAGCACTGTCCTCTGAGGGACACCACTTGTCACTGGTCTCCAGGTGGACATTGTGTGTATAATGGTTAGACACCATCTTAAATATCTCTCCCATCCAATGGTTCTATGTCTTCTGCCATCTCCAACAAGCAGAGCTGTGTTTGCAGTATCAATGATGCTAGTCTCTGCAATCTCACCTTGGACAGGCATGCGTGCACAGCAGGGTTGGCATGGAAGCGAAGCGCAAGGGGATCAGGGTCAGTAGAGCTGACAGGTTCTTGCCAGCACTGACCTCCTTCATGAGAATTCAGACTTTTACCCAAAGCTCTGTGGATATCTTAAATTCACTTTGTTTCTTTTTGTGGGTAACACATAGCTTCTGTAAGCTTCTACTAAGAACTTGCTGTGTGATTTCTGCTGAAGTCTTCAAAAGACAAATTAAACACAGGCCAGAATAGGTGACAGGATTCCTTCATACTGCTGAAAGATCAACTTAATTCCTGTGTCCCATGATTTTTCTGCATGCTGTCTTGATCCACTTCTGTGGGAGAGATGCTTCTTTTATGGATGCCCTGGATGAAACTAAGAAGGAACCAAGTATTTGGTTGAGAGAAGCTCTTGGATTTTGTTTTGCTTACAGGTGCAGGGGAGGCACAGGGGAAGCACAGGAAAGGGGGGCACAGGAGAAGTACAGGAAAAGTGCAGGAAAGGGGGGCAAAACAAGAGACAGCAGAAGAAAAAAGGTAGTCACCACTGCAGAGCCAAGTACATCTTGCAGGTCCAGAAGTCCTCAGTTGGTGGGGAAGCCTCAGACTTCCCTGTCAGCTTTGATATTTTATGCCTTTGATATTTTAAGCTATGTGTGGTCACAGTCCCTGATTCGATTGCCACGGTTATAGCTTGTTTGACTGGTGTCTGCCTCAGACCCACAGTTAGTTGTGTGCTTTTGGCTCTAAGCTGCTGCAGACCCTCTCCATCTCCAGATGCCATAGTGAGCCTTGGCTTGTGTTACTCGAACGTGAAAGCTGTGGCAGCTATCTTCATGGGGCAGGGGTGAGATAAACATGAGACAAACTTCACTTCTTTCCCATGCTCAGCTACCTTTTTCTTATCCTCAAAATCTCCAATCGGGAAGTGGCATCTAAGATGCCACTTCAGAGAATGGGCAGTGTCTAGTTTTGAAGCTAAATAGCTACGAGGTGCCACAAAGTCTGTTAGAATGAAACCCCCTAAGAAAGAAAATAGGTAAAAGAAACATTAACAAGTAGGGAGAGTTGCACATGAAGGCTTTCTAAGGGTCAGTACATAACTGGGCTGTGTTTTCATAGATTTATTAAATGGTTTATTAATATTATCTATTAAATTATTTATTAAATTGCCATTGGAATGGGCTACCCGGGGAGGTGGTGGAGTCACCATCCCTGGAGGCATTCAGGAAAAGCCTGGATGAGGCATTTAGTGCCATGGTCTAGTTGACTGAACAGGGCTGGGTGCTAGGATGGACTGGATGATCTTGGAGGTCTCTTCCAACCCAGTTGATTCTGTGATTCTGTGGTTTAGGTTGGAAGGGACCTTCAAGATCATTTCATCCCAACTGTCCTGCGTGGGCAGGGACACCTTCCACTACAGCAGGTTGCTCAAGGCCTCATTTAACCTGGCCTTGAACATCTCCAGGCAACTTTATATTATTTAAGATATCCCCTGGCAGTTGTACTTTGGCTTTCCAATTGCTTGTTAAATAAGAAAGTCATTTATTTCATTTGGTTTTTTATACCACCAAGGTAAAACTGATGTGATAAACTTCTAAGTGTGCATTTGGAATATTTATTTTTTGACTTGGTGCCAAATGAAACCTCTCACAGATTTTGTCATTTCTTCCTTGCAGAAGAAATTCCAGTCTGTTTGCAGCAAATTTTGGCAACTGTTAACTAATAATTAAATTTATCCACTCTTCTTCTATTTTTAGGATTAATA
>WAAF01011349.1:139028-236805 GCA_013400475.1 Tricholaema leucomelas | reverse complement strand
GGGGGGGGGGAGAAAATGTGGGCAATGCTTCTTTCCTTTGAGACACAAATCCACATGGCTAAATTGAAGGCAAGGAGTCCACGTGAGGCTGGACGCAATGATTGCCAGAGGTCCTTTCCAACCCCTACCATTCTCTGATTCCATGTGAAATGCCTCTGTTATCCAAATGCTGCTTTTTAGGTTATTATGCTTTTACAGATATTGCAGCAGCAAAAGAGATGTAAGGAAGGTGATGCAGGGAGAATGCTAAACAAGACAAATTGTGCCTGTACTCTGCAGTTGCTGTATGCTGGGAAGAGTGTGACAGGAAAGCACCCAAGAGCTGGGGTAGCTTGGAGAATGGCTTGTTTTGGGGCAGCCTAATCTGTTCTGCACTGCTGTAGCGGGTTCCTATGAGGGCTTTGGAGATGGCATACATTTGTATTGCAGGTATAGGTGAAAACTAGACTCCATGGAATTCCTGTGGAGGTTTTGGAGATGGCATACATTTGTATTGCAGGTATAGGTGAAAACTAGACTCCATGGAGTTCCTGAGAGGGCTTTGGAGATGGCATACATTTGTATTGCAGGTATAGGTGAAAACTAGACTCCATGGAATTCAGCTGTGAAACTTGTGCTACCATCAGTGGCACCAAAGAAAAAAAGATGGCCAAGAAGCAGGTTCTTCCTCTCCTTGAATCTCCTAGCAATAAGCTGGCAAGATTTTAAAACAGGAAAAAGAAAAGGAATTAAAAGTGCACTTGCAAGGATCAAGGGAACTCTCTGCTTTGCAAATAGTACCTGGTGGTGGGATAGGAGCAGGAATCAATAGAAGAAAAGAGCAGAGCAGCTTCATTAGCATCAGCAAGAAAATAACAGCTTCTGAATGCAAGCTCTAGGGACCGAAGATCAAAGCCCTGGGGTTCATCCCCTTGGCCAGACAATGCGTTGAAGTAAAATAATAGCTCTGACTGCAGATGCTATAAGTGAAGCAACATTTCCCTGCCAGCAATCTATGTAAAGAGCAATCATTCAAATGAAGGAGAAGAGTGAAAAGAAAATTAAATAGCTGGAGATGGAATACTCAGACAGCAGTAAGGATGCAGAGCAGCTAAAAGTAATCAAATAACAGACAAATCAATTAGTTGCCATAATGGTCAGATTAGGAAATCGGACACGGAAGTATAAGGCTGCCAAATGTTTGCGTAGAGCAGCAGGACTGCAACCTAACTGACAAAATGAGAGAAAGATTATAGCTTTTTGCCTAATTTTACAAACTATCAAGATGTAAACTTTGCTGTCACAGCTGAAAACAAACACAGCTCATCCTGCCTGAAACTTGTTAAAATCCTACATTTAAGGTTTGTTTTGTGGCGTTTGGTTTGGTTTTTCTCCGTATGGTTGATGATTTTGACCAAAGTTGTTGATTGCTTCTGAGTCCACATTGAATCTGAGGTAAATTTACAGTCAAAATACATTAGTTTTGTGAATATGAGAATTAAAACCTTGCTTTTCACAGCACCTGTGAAGCAGAATGGTGATGCTTGCGTGGCATCAGTGACAAGAACCTGTCATAGAAGTGTGCCATGGCTGTGACCCGATTTGACTGCTTTGTGTTGGAAACAAACTGTGAGTAAAGATAAAGAGCAGAGAGATTATCTTCCATTGGCATTTACTGGATTCAGCAGAATGAATTAGCTGATGCAGTTTCATCTACTAGAAATCACAGAACTGTTTCAGCTGGAAAAGCCCTCTAAGAGCATCATCCAACTGTCAATCCAACACAACCATGGTCATTAAACCATGTCCCCAGGTGGCATATCTACACTTTAACATCTCCAGGGATAGAGACTCCATCACTTCCTTGGGCAGCCTGTTCCAACACTTGACCACTCTTGCAGGAAAGAAAATTTTCCTAATATTCACCTAAACCTCCCCTGACACAATTTGAGGCCACTTCTACTTGTTCTATCACTTGATACTAGGCAGAAGACACCAATCCCCACTTCACTGCAATCTCCTTTCAGGTGGTTGTAAAGAGCAGTTACTTATCTGTGCTCCTTGAGTAGGGATGTTTTGAATAGGGTAAGAAGGAATGGTTGTGCTTGCTGGAAGGGCATCTGAACTCTGAGTGGTGCTGCAGTAGATGGTGGGGCATTCACTATGAATGGTGCTACCAAGGTTTGGACATGCATCTGAAGGCAGTGTCTGGACCATCCTGGTCCAGTGACGCAGCTGGTAAAAATAAACTTTAGAATCACAGAATGTCAGGGGCTGGAAGGGACCTCAAAAGCTCATCTACTCCAACCCTTCTGCCAGAGCAGGATCACCTATGGCAGATCACGCAGGAACGTGTCCAGGTGGGTTTTGAATATCTCCAGAGAAGGAGACTCCACAACCCCCCTGGGCAGCCTGTGTCAGTGTTCTGTCACCCTCACAGTGAAAAAAATTCTCATCATGTTGAAATGAAATTTTCTGTGCCTCAGCTTCCACACATTGCCCCTTGTCCTGTCAAAGGCAGAATGAAAGGCACGTTGCTTCCTTTCTGTGAAGCTGGAGGGTTTCCCAAGGCACAACCCTTGACAGAGGGGATGGATGAGGTCTGGGACCACCCTGCTTACTTTGGGACAATGATAAAATAAGCTAATCCTAAGCTTTACTCGTGTGGCTCTCATGTGGTTCATAGCAGAGCCATTGGCAGCTCTAACTTTTAACAGATAGCAGTACTGAATTGCTTGCAAGATAAATCAGGAGAGGCTGATCATCTTATCAAGGTGCAGAGAGGGAGAGGATACTATCCTGACACCATACAGCACAAATGTAGCCTGCCCGCCTCCAGCACCAACATCCTCATCCTAGGACGTGCTGTGCACCCAGGAGCTGTAGGGCAGCTCACCTGACTCAGTGTCATCTTACATGTACAAGAACAGCCAACAAAGCACAGAGCAGGTCCTGACTTCTTTTAAGAGCATCATTTCAAAGCTGTATTGACCTTTGAGCTCGAAGCTCCTTTCCAAGGGGTTATGTGTGCAGCTAGGTTCTGTCTTTCACAGTGACATTGAGCTGATTGGGGAACAAGTTTTGGATTCTTTTCCTGGTGTTGATTCAGCTCCCTCCATGGGCTGAATTTTGCCCTTGTAGAGGAGAAAGTGCAAAGCAGCAGCAGGAGCAATTGATGCATGAGAAATATTGATAAATATTGACAAATCCACCATTTCAGTGGGGCTGGAGAGACGCAGAAGAGATTAATTGCTTTTTCTTAGCTCACAGTTTTGCCTTTAGCAATATCAGCATGGATGCCTTTCATTCATCAGTGTGAATTGTTTACAAAGGCAGATGTAATATCATAGAACAGTTTGGGCTGAAAGGACCTCCAAGAGTCATTAGTCCAACCCCCTCTGCAGTAAGCAGGGACATCCCCAAATAGATCAAGTTGCCCTTGTCGAGCCTGAATATCTTCAGGGGTGGGGCCTCAACCCCCTCCTTGAGCAACCTATTCCAGTGTTTCAGCACCTTCGTGGTACTTCTGCCTTTCTGATTATATTTTGAATGTTGTTTTTTTTTTTTTCAGCTTAGATCTTGAGGGCAAATGATCTTATACTGAGGTAGTTGATACTTGTTTATTTTTCAGGGACACTTAAGAAATGAAGAACTGAATTTACCTTTGATTCAGGCAGTAGTTAAGTAGAGGAGTCCCAAATGGTGGAGGTCTGGAAACACCTAGCTTAGCTTATCTGGGATGAGTTTAACAAGGCCAAGTGCAGGGTTCTACACTTTGGCCACAACAACCCCAAGCAGCGCTACAGGATGGGGATAGAGTGGCTGAGAGCAGCCAGGCAGAAAGGGACCTGGGAGTGCTGGTAGATAGTAGCAGGACGTGAGCCAGCAGTGTGCCCAGGTGGCCAAGAGAGCCAATGGCATCCTGGCCTGTATCAGGAACAGTGTGGTCAGTAGGACAAGGGAGGTTATTCTTCCCCTGTACTCAGCACTGGTCAGGCCACACCTTGAGTACTGTGTCCAAGTCTGGGCTCCTCAATTCAAGAGAGGTGTTGAGATACTGGAATGTGTCCAGAGAAGGGTGACAAAGCTGGTGAGAGGCCTGGAACACAAACCCTGTGAGGAGACGCTGAGGGAGCTGGGGGTGTTTAGCCTGGAGAAGAGGAGGCTCAGGGGTGACCTCATTACTGTCTACAACTACCTGAAAGAAGATTGTACCAGGTGGGGATAGGTCTCTTCTCCCAGTCAACCAGCAGTAAAACAAGGGGACAGAGTCTCAAGTTGTGCCAGGAGAGGTCTAAGCTAGATGTTAGGAGGAAGTTGTTGCCGGAGAGAGTGATTGGCATTGGAATGGGCTGCCCAGGGAGGTGGTGGAGTCGCCATCCCTGAAGGTGTTGAAGAAAAGCCTGGCTGAGGCACTTAGTGCCATAGTCTAGTTGATTGGCTAGGGCTGGGTGCTAGGTTGGACTGGATGATCTTGGAAGTCTCTTCCACCCTGGTTAATTCTATGATTCTGCCCATTCATACTCTGCATTACAACTGCTGCACAACCATTCATGATTTCTCAGTACTTGTGTGTTTTCCTTGTCTCTTGTAATGAATTGAGTGAGAATGTATGTACTGCCCTGCATTCACTATGAACATTATTTTGATGGCTAGGGTAATAGAGATGCTTAATGGTATAAAGGAACAGTATTTTTCAGAAGCCTTTAAATAGAATATTTAAGCAGATAGTTGGGCGGTCAGCACCTCCCACAGATATGAAATTACCTCTCGCCTTTCTTCATGGCTTGTATCTTTTCAAGTAGCAAACATCTTTCTCCTCCTCAAAATTGTTAACATGTTAGAGGCTCTGTCTTTAAAAAAAAAAAAAAAAAGAAGGAAAAGAAATTCCAAAATATGTTCTGTTGCCAAAAAAAAAACAGTGTGAAAGTAAATTCTTTTCAATTCCATTTCAATAAATGCAAACCAAAGGCCAATTTTTACCACCATTTTAGTTGGCTAGAAAATAGCAGCATAAGCAAGCCAAGATTCTGGCTGTGATGTTATCTACGCTGCAGCTGGCCCATCACCACAAATGGCTTTAGCAGGCTGCCTTTCCAGCCTTAGAGCTCTGAATTCATCTGAGTCGATGCTGCCAGTGAACATGTTAAAGAAACAGGGGTGGTGTTTCAGTGTATACCTTTCCCAAAGGCTTGTTGTGATCTGTCTTTCCTTGGCAGCCTACAGGTCCTTCTCCTTGCCTTTTCACATGTGCATGCTGCTTCCAGGTGAATTTTGGAGCCTCTGCCTCTATGGTACATTTTGCCCCCCTAGACAAGGCCATCCCTGAATGATAAGAGGCAAGATGGACCTGCAGCCCTCCTGTGAGCCACGTGGCTGTGGCTACTAGCCCAGAGCAGGAGGCGTCCCAGCAGATGGGTTGTGGGGAATGAGTCAGAGCTGTTGCATAAGCTGCAAGGTGGTAAACTTTGCCTACCAGAAACGTTTCCAAATCTGAAGTGTTCTCCTCCACCCCTCCTCAAAATTCAGGTGCAACACGTGAGAAGATCCTGAGATTACAGGCATTTTGGGTTGCTTTTGCTATTTTAGGATGCACATAGTTTAAGATTCCCAGCCCATCCATAATCTCTGGGGCTAGAAACATAATTAAAAGCTGTGTTTGTATGTGTGGGTGGGTGTGTAATATTCTCAGGCTCCTGGCCTTAAGAGGAAACAGTAAATAGCATCTGAGATTCCATGAAATGGTAAGTGTTGGCAGCTCTGTTCCTCAAGGATTATGTACCAGCCTAGAGAAGTCAAACCGTGTTACCTAATCAGGCAGACGGTGTCTTGGCAAAAACGAGGCTGGCAGGTATTACGTATGGGCAGACCTTGTGTTCAGTGTGATTACAGTTTGCTGCTACAAAATGTGTGATGAGAATTTTTCAGCAGTGAATTCTCTTTGCTATTTGCAGAGGTTCTAAGAACAGAAGCCTTTTTTTTTTATTATTTTTTATTTTTCCTCCTCCCAAAATCAGCATGGAGCAAATAATACTTTCATCAACTGTGTGAGCTATGCCCCCTTGTCCTCCCCACAGAGCAGCAGATAAACAGGAGTTAAATATACATGGGGTTGAACAACTCTATTTAAGAACCTGCTATGCCAATAAATCAATATTTACTTGCTATCTATGTGATATAGAAATGGCACGTCCACTGTTGCCAAATAGATTTCCCTAACTAAGGAAGCTGCTCAGCACACTTAAGACCTCAGTAGTAATGACTAAAGTACAATATTAATAGCATCAGGTGAGTAGAAACAGTTTTTACACCACAAGCTTTGCTTAGGCTTTCCTTTAATCTGATACTTTTAGTCTTCAGACTTACAGTTACTCCTGCTGAATTAACACAACCTTCCAGAAGATCTTTCTCTTGATTGATTGATTGATTTTAACATTCAATCTGCAGGCTTGACTCTAGCTTTTCAGCTAGTCCTCTGCCCTATTGCAAACCTCACCCATTCCCTTCATGCAGCACATCTAGAGGGAAGATAAAGCATGCAGGATCTGACTGTGCTCTCATAAATTCAGAGGACATGGGATTTCTTGCTGTGAGAGAAAACAGCTAAATGATTGCTGCTTTATCTAGTAAAACAAATGTGTCCTTCCCAACAGAGACAATAATTCTTGCTGAACTGAATGCTTATAGATTTTGCCACTAAATATCTGATTCTCAAAGAGCTCAGATCCCACTTCAACATCTAAATGAAGCTCTCATAATACTTGGCTTCCAGCTGCTCTTCCACCCAGATGAGAACTTTTTTCCCCATCCCCTTGGTGTCTAAATTAGGATCTTTAGGTGCTGGGCTCATTCAAGGTTTAAAGATATTTGATAGAAGAATGGTTAAGATGTGCTTGGAGAATTTCTGGAATGCCTGGTGCTAATTGCAAAGTGAAATGGCAGCTTTTTAATGCCATCATTTTAGAAAGTAAGCATTCACAATTAGCCCCCTAAATCCTTATTTAGACATTCTTCTTTAAATCTCAGGGATATAGATGCAGATGGAGATCCAGCACTCATAGCATACCCGTTTTAGACCATCCCTGCAGCAAAGCTAACATGACTAATTCCAGCCTTCACTAAGTAATAAGCCATTTCACTAAATTGCTGCAGAAGGGCTGTCTGGAGAGGTGGACCTTAGCAGGGAATGTTGGGAGCCTGTGTTCTGATTCTCTCCTGCTATTAAGAAAATGAGGAAGAAATCACTTTAAAACCCCAAATGCTTCTGCACTCGCTTTTTGGTGCAGAGACTCATCTTTTTATGGAAATGACAAGACCTTCTGAAACAGTGAAAGGTGTAATAGTGATCCAAGCTGGGCCAGAAAAACTGACCAGATATGAAGAGCTGCTGTAGAAATGGAGAGTCTGCCAAGGCATACAATGAGATGTAGATTTAAGTTGGGCATCAGGAGGAAGCTCTTTACAATGAGGGTGGTGTAATACTGGGACAGGTTGCTAAAGGATGTGGTTGAGGCCTCATCCCTGCTGACATTCAAAATCAGATTGGATGTGACCCTGTGCAACCTGATCTAATTGGAGGTGTCCAAGTTGAATGCAGGGGGGTTGGAAAAGATGATCTTTGAGGGTCCCTGCCAACCCATTGCAATCTGTGAATCTGTGAGAACATTTAGTATGATGAAAAGCCGCTTGTAAATATACTGCTGAAGAGGAAGAGATGAAAATGAGGAAGTGTTAGGACAGTGCACACAGAACTCATCAACATTTTTGATGCTATTTTGCTTGCTGTCTTTACTACAAAAAGAGGAGGGAAATCTGTGAAATCAAAATCATGCAAGTAAAAAGGAGTGTATGGAAAAGCGTGCACGGCCTGTGGAGCTCACCTCATCAGTATTTCCAGAGAGAAAAACAAAGGGGTATACATCTTCTGACATGAGACCTCTTGACATCACTGGGGAGAATGTAAGACACTGCATGGTCTTGTGTAACTGCCCCACAGTGGAGTTACAACCCTCTCAAAAGGACATTGAATTGAGCCAGATGGGGGTCGGTCTCTTCTCCCTGGGATCAAGGTGCCCAGGGAGGTGGTGGAGTCGCCGTCCCTGGAGCTGTTCAAGGCAAGATTGGACGTGGCACTTGGTGCCATGGTCTAGCCTTGAGCTCTGTGGTGAAGGGTTGGACTTGATGATCTGTGAGGTCTCTTCCAACCCTGATGATACTATGATACCATGATAAGTGATAGAACAAGAAGAGATGGCTTCAGGTTGCACCAGGAGAGGTTTAGGTTGGGTATTAGAAGAAATGTCTTCACTGGTCAGTGTTGAGGACAAGGTGGTTGACTACAGCAACTGCTGCTCCAGCCACATATGCAGCTTGTACATTCGTTCTCTGGTCTTGACTCTCAGTAGCTTCACCCTTAGTTTTATTTATCCATTCTTTAAAGGACAGCTATAGTAAGGCTATAGGAAGTGACAGGCTATAGTAAGGTATAGGTAGTTATTGACAGTATTGAGGACTGAAAAAAATATGAATTTATTTGGAGTCTCTTTAGGTTGCACCGTGATTTAATCTTGGGCTGCATCTTGGGCTGCACCCTGCTGCAGGTTAGAGATGAGGAAAGCTGTATCTGGAGCCAGCGAGGCTTCCAAAGGCTGGTGTTGGCCAGGCTACCTCTGCTGCCTCAGGCTTAATTTGGACAGAACCTATAAGATTTCTCCATTATTGCAAGCATTTGTTTTAATATATGTGAAAATATCTTGGTGGATTCATCCTATTTAAATCAAATCATCAAGTAGGTACTTGGACTGACTTAGCCTTCCACTTCTGTTTCTCAGGAGAGAGACAAGTTCCAAGTCAGCAGTGCAAAAAAGTCTGAAGGAGATGAAAGTTGGAGGAGGAATAAAAGAAAGAGAAAATGTCTGTTTATAATCCCCTCAATAACTTGGTTGATTTGGGGGTGCTATAGCGATAGTATTTTGTGATGGGATGTGTGCCTAGCTTGGAAAGGGAAGAAATTAGATGAGGAGAGGACTCCCAGGATCATGTATGTTTGCTATAATCTGCATAATAACAGAAATCCAGCGTATGTGAAGATGACTTCAGCTGTCTCTCATACAGAAAGGCAGCTGGATTCGGGGACTAGGCCACCCACTGCCAGGAGAGAGATGCTTGAATCTTCAAAACCTTTGAATCACAGGCTTTAGGAGGTGAGAATCCTGCTGTCACAGCATGTGCCTGGGAAGAATGTTACATTTCCTACGCCTCATCCTCTCTCCCTTTCTCACAGTCTGCTTCTAAATTGAAGTCTCTGCAGATGAAACTTTGTTTCTGATACCTCTGCATAAATTGCCCATTTTCCATTTTGACAGGACTTTGACTGGGAGGGAGGGAAAAAAAAGGTGTGGTAGTTGTGGTTGGTTTTTTTTTTTTCTTCTTGTCTCTACAGCACTGCTGATTTGTACTCCTCCTTTCCTGAAATATCTGAGTTAATTTTGTAGCTCTTGAAGAGCACTGTGGAAATGTAGCTTTCTAACCTTTAACCACAACACCCTCCTCTCTGTAATCTCCACCTCCTCTACCTATTCTTGAAACCTGCCTGGAGCAATGTTCCTGTCTCATAAATCAGAGCCTTTAAGATGGGTAGGGGTTGCACACACTCTTGGAGCTGAAATAGTTGATCTGACTGATTTTTCTGATAATGCCTTTTTGATGTGCTGCTGGTAAACAGCTTCATTTTAAAGAGATTACTGCCAAAGTAAAAATCCAGACTGTGACCAAACGACTACTATGGGCAATGCTGGAATTTCCACTCATTTGGAGTTTATCCTCCAGTTAAGCTTGCTGACATTATTTCCCACACCCCCTCCCCCCACGTACCTTCTACATCCAGACCACAAAAAGGGATTCTCTTCTCCCTCTTCTTCCTCTGTCTGAAGTCCCATGCCATCAATTAGGACAGGAAGAGAGGTTCTTTGCTGATATCTAAGTCAAAGCAAACCTAGAGAAGAGGAAGCTGAGGGGAGATCTCCTTGCTTTCTGAAGAGAGGTTAGAACAAGTTTCTTCTCCTTGATGGCAAGCAAGAAGACCAGAGGAGATGGTTCCAAGCTGCACCAGGAGAGGTTTAAGCTAGATATTAGGAAATATTTCTCCACTGCAAGGGTTCTCAATCATTGGAATGGTCTGCCCAGGAAGATGAAGTCATCATCCCTGGAGATGTTCAAGCAGTGTGTGGACCTGGTGCTTAGGGGCATGGTTTAGTGTTGGTCCTTCAGTGCTGGGTCAGGAGTTGGACTGAATGGTCTTGGAGGTCTCTTCCAACCAGGCACATTCTGTGAACTGAGCAATGTTTTGTTCACAGTTCCATGTGAATTCTCTGCCTGCAGGCAACCTGAGTCTCCATCTATGTGGAAAACAGCCAGCAGCTTTTTCATGTGTGAAACCCATAAATGTAGCTGTTACACAGGCCAGATCGTGAGGGTTTATTGGTGGCTGTATTTATTGTACATTCTCTCACACAGAAAACAAATAATCTGATATGACAATGACTCTTCAGGGACCAGCTGAGCCTGGATTTGCAGAAGAGAGTGATGATCATCTGAGAGATAGGAAAGAGATTTCTTACAATATAGCTGAAACAATAATATTGTAGATCTGTGGTGGTTTTCTGACAGGTAATTAAGCCTAAAATATTCATATCTAGATACTCAGGTACATAGAAAGAGTGGTGACTTTTTTTGTATGGTGCCTCTGAGAGCTGTATGGTTTTTAACACACCTAGAAATCAGGCTGCTTAGGTTGATGCCTGTGTTTATTTCCAGACTTTGTGTACCTGACTGAACAGTAGGATAAGCTTACTCCAGGAGGAGTAAGGAGGCATTCACGTCTCTATATTAGTCACTGGTGAGATCATACATAGAATATTGTGTCCAGTTTTGGGTCACTCACTGCAAGAAAGACATTGAGTTTCTGGAGCGGGTCAGAGAAGGGCAACAAAGCTGGTGAAGGATCTGGAGAACAGGTCTGGTGAGCAGCAACTGAGAAATCTGGATTTGTTTTGTCTGGAGAAGAGCAGTCTGAGGGGAGACCTTTTTACTCTTCTCCAGCTCCCTGAGAGGAGGTTGGAGTGAAGTGGAGGTTGGTCTCATCTCCCTAGTATCAATAGACTGAAGAGGGAAGGGCCTCAAGTTGCACCAGGGGAGGTTTAGGTTGGAGATTAGGAAGACTTTCTTTCCCCAAAGAATGGTCAGGCATTAGATTACCTTTTTTTGCAGCCTATTTTGTAGCAGAATTGGAGGTTGTCTGCCTTCAAATGACCTTTGAATTCCAGGAAAGAAAGCCTTGTTTGATTTATTGTTGTTTGGGGAGGTTGGTTGGTTTGGGTTTTGTGGGTTTTGTTGGGTGAGGTTTTTTGTAGGGGTTTGAGGGTTTTTTTTTGGAGGCTTGTTTTTTTTCTGTTGGGTTTTGGGTTTGCTTTTTGGTGGGTTTTTTAACAGCTAGAAGACAGCATTTGGAGAACGCTTTTGCAGGAACATGGAATTGTTACAGTTGCGAAAGACCTCTAAGATCGCTGGGTCCAATCTTCTACCTAAAACCACTATGGCCATAAAACCATGTCCCTAAGTCCCATGTCTACATACTTTTTGAACACCTCCAGGGTCAGTGACCCACCTGGGTAGCCTGTTCCAATGCCTGACCACTCTTTCAGGAAAGAGTTTTTCCTAACGTGCAACCTGAACCTCCCCTGGTACAACTTCAGGCTGTTTTCTCTTGTTCTGTCACTTGAAACTAGGGAGAATCTCTTCCCTGGTCCTGCTGGCCACACCGCTGCCTATCCAAGCCAGGATGCTATTGGCCTTCTTGGCCAGCTGGGCTCATACTGGTTCATGTTGTCTGGCTGTCAAACAACATCCTCAGGTCCTTTCCTGCCAGGCAGCTTTCCTGCTGTTCTGCCCCAAGCCTTGAGCATCCATACAGTTGTGACCCAAGTGCAGGAGCTGGCACTTTGCTTTGTTAAACTTCAGTGACCTCGACACTTCCCTGTGCCTGCCTCCTGTTTTCCTGAAACATCTTCACTTATTTTAAGTGAGTTTCTCATTTGGTAAGCTCTGCAATATTAATCTGTTGACTTCTCTACAGTCTGCCTTTGATGCACTGTGGATTTGCATGTCAAACTTCATCCCCAACCAAGCCAAATAAAAATAAGACTTACAAATTCTTTCATGCCCATGCCACCCAACTTTATTAAGGGCATGTAGTTAGGCTGAGGTTCTGTTCCTCTCTTTCTTGGTGACCTATCTCTGTAAGGTATTTCCAGACTTCTAGCTGAGCCATATATTTTCATTTCATTCCTCCTCACGCTGCTGTGCTACTTCCATCATTAACAGCTCCATTTCAGCTGCACTACACAATGTTTGGACAGAGGTGGCATCCAGACCTCTTCCTTCTGTGTTTGTTAGAAGATGACAGGAGACTTCTGGTCAGCTTGTGATGTGAGACAAGACAGAAGTATAGCTGAAAGGAATAAGATCCCAGGTGACACTCCTGTTCACAGTGTATTAGAGTGCAAGAAGGGAAGGCAGAGAACTCAGCGCAGACATTTACTAATCATTTTGTCACTTTAAGACTAAACTGCTTAATGACAAAGCCCTTCCTGCAAAATTCTGATAGCTTTTTGCCTGCACATCATCTGCACTAATCAGTACCTTCACAGGGATGTTGCTTACACTGTGCATTGTTCTCCTGTCACTCATCAGACAGTGATACCTTGGTAGAAGAGAGAAAGCCTCTTCCTATGCAGACTGTTTAGGAATCTAGTTAAAAGCTTGTCTGTGGTATTTAGACATCACTGGGATGCAGCTGGTGCATCAGTTATGGCTCCATTATGCCCTCACAAGATCACCTTTGTCTGTATGCTAATAACATTGAGCAAGTGCAAAAGGATCAATGTGATTGGAAGATGTCAGGAAAAAGATGTTCAGCTTGAAGGAATTTCAGTCTCTGGAGTATGGTAGAATTGTAGAAAGGCTTGAGTTGAAGGGAACCTTAAAGATCAGCTAGTTCCAACTCCCCTGTCTCAGGCAGGGACACCTCCCATTAGACCAGGTCAAAGCTTTATCCAACCTGAGCCTAAACACTTAAAATTTCCCTGAACAACCTGTTCCAGTGCTTCACCCTTAGCTGTTACTTAAGTGTTTGGGTTGAAGGTTGTTTATGCTCTTTTCCTTTTTTTTTCCTTTTATACTTCATGACTTTACTATTCACTGCTGCATTTTACCTTCATCTTTATGATCTGGAGTAGGTTTAACCTATTGCTGGGCTGTTTTCTGGCCATTCCACATTTTTGGTAGCTATTATACTGTATTAGATGTTATCTTCAGTTGTCATTTGTTACCTGATTTTTAGAATTCTGATTAGTTATGATGGGTCTTTTTCTCATCACTACACACATACTTTCTTGAGATGCTTAAAATAAATGAACATAAAGTTACACATACCTCCCAAATCAAAAACTTTGACCAACCCTTTCCACACCATAGTGTCCAGGTCTCCAAAACCCAAAGAAGGTAACCATTGTTCATAAATACATAAATTCATAGAAGGCTCCAGGGAGACCTTGTAGTGACATTTCAGTTTCTGAGGGAGACCTACAGGAAGGCTGAGGAGGGACTGTTTAGAGGCGCCTGTGGAGATAGGATGAGGGGCAATAGTTTGAAAGTGGAGCAGGGGAAATTTAGGTTGGATAGCAGAAGAAGGAGAGTGGTAAAATACTGGAACAGGTTGCCCAGGGATGTGGGTGAGGCCCCATCCCTGATGACATTCAAGGTCAGACTCTGTGTGTCCCTGGGTAGCCTACTCAAGTTGGAGGTGTCCCTGCTGATTTCAGGGAGGGTGAACAAGATGGCCTATAAGAGAACCCCTTCCAGCCCAATGCAATGGCTTGGAAGTGGTGATTCAACCATTTTATGTGTCTTCCTCTTCAAGCACACTGAATTTTATAGACTAACTGAAATAAAATTAAATGACAAGGAAAAATCTTTGTCACTGAAAACTGTGTACTGAGTGGACTTCAGAAGCTTTTGCTACTGAATGATTTCCTGTGCAGAGTAGCAAAGGAATGTCACATCACAAGTGATGAGAAAGAAATTATTCTAATGACATTCAAAAATCACAGTCAATAGGGGGCTTATACATGTAACAGTAATTCCTGAATGTATAGAATGGTTTAGATGGGAAGGGACCTTAAAGATCATCTAGTTCCAACTCTCCTGCCATGGGCAGGGACACCTTCCTCTAGGTTGAGAAGAAAAGCCTCATCCAACCTGGCCTTGAAGACCTCCAGGCAGGGAGCATCCACAACCTCCCTGAGCAACCTATTCCAGTCTCACCACCCTCACTGGAAAGAACTTCCTCCTAATCTCCAGTTTAAATCTGCTCACTTAAAGCTGTTCCCTCTCATCCTACCACTATGAGCCCTTGTAAAAAGCCCCTGTCTGGCTTCCTTGTAGACCCCTTTCAGGTACTGAAAGGCTGCTCTAAGCTCTCTCAGCTTCTGTAAGAAGCTGGACAGCCCCATCTCTTGCATCCTAGACATTTCTTGTGGACTTGAGAAGTAAGCACAAAATTTCAGATTCAGGGCTTGGGGATCTTTTGTTTTGGAGGTGTTTGGGGTTTGTTTTTTTGTTTGGTTTGTGGCTTTTTTTGTTTGGTTGGTGTTTACAGCTTAGCACAGTGTGCAAGCAGCTATTTACAGTACATACAGTTATGTTCAGAAATATACAAGGTAAAAGGTAATACAGAAACACAACAGCCCTCCCAGAAACCTGAGTCCCCAGGAGGGGCTCTCAGCCACCCTTCCACCTTCCTCCCACTCCTCTGCCTTACCCCAGATCTTGCCTTACATTTAAGGTAGGTTTGAGGGTCAGCCAGGCGTGTTAGGAAGCAAGTGGATTAGTCACACAGACGACAGATTAGGTTAGAGGGAGTAGTGCAGCCCAGAAAGCCCAGACAGTGGACTGTGTTATCTATATTTATGTTCTTGTACATCTCAGCAGGCCTATGAGTGAAGTAGACATCACCATTGTTTCCCCTTCACAGCCTGTAATCTAACTCTTCTCATCAAAACATTCTAGCTAGGCTCAAACTAGAACAAAGGAGGACCTCAGATTTTGCATGGAGTATATATAAGACTGTCACCATGTCTAGTGCTGTGTAAGTTTGCATATATGTGAAGACCTAATACAGCAAAGATGTGGAATTTACCACATATCAGTATTATTTGATGGGCTATATAAGACTGCTGACATAACTTGTCTGTTGTTTGGGGTTTTTTTAATGTGCTAATTCTACACAATTTAGCTGAATTTACCTACTGAAATATTCTACTTAAGAGAGGTTGCTAGATAAGGTATTCACAGGTCGTTTGCTTAACAGGCAGGGTTTACAGTTCAATGGGCTTGAAAACAATGATGGTGAAATTGCATTAGTGGCCCTTTTTCCTCTGTATTTGTATAAAGATCAATCAGACAACTTAAGCAGGGTATTTCTGGAGAACTACAAATTCTATGGACCCAGACTGTAACAAAGGAGCCACAGGATAAAAACCAGAGTCAGTGTGTTTAGTGTGTTGACAAGCCATTGAATGCTCTGATGTCTGAGCATCAATAAAAGAGCAGGGCTCAATTATTCCAGGGCAACCTACTCAGACCTCTTTCCCTTCAACTGAATTTTTCATTCTCTCGTGCTTTAATTGTAAGTATCCCACATAAGCAGAGGAGAGGAAAAAGAGTGCTCCAAAATGTCAGCTGAAAGTGTTTCTATTGGACAAAGAAGTGGAGCTAAAATATTTGGAGTTCTCATTTTTAGGTATAAGCAATACTCTGATTTTACTGTTGCACTTCGATAACCCGCCTTGTACTCAGCACTGATGAGGCCACACCTTGAGTACTGGGTTCAGTATTGGGACCCTCACAACCAAAAAGATCATTTTGATGCTAGAGCAGGTCTGGAGAAGGGCAGCAAAGCTGGTGATGGGTCTGGAGAATGGGTCTGGTGAGGAGCAGCTGAGGGAACTGGAATTTTTTTTTGTCTGGAGAAGAGGAGCCTGAGCAGCTTCATTGCCCTCTACAGCTCCCTGGAAGGAGGTTGTGGTGAGGTGGGTGTTGGTCTATTTTGCCTAGTTTTAAGTGATAAAAGAAAAGGAAATGGCCTCAAATTGCACCAGAGGAGGTTTAGGCTGGGTACTACAAGAAGCTGTCCTATTAAAGTCTCCTTATCTCGGTCTAGAGGGTTTTCTGATGTCTTTATGCCTCCTAAATGCTCCTTCCCCTTTTCCCAACCAGGAAGGGAGGTTGCAGTAGTTCTGTGCACCTCTGGACCCTAGTGGTTCAGTGGTTGAGTCAAACCATTGCAGTTTCTCACACCTGTGCTCTTGGTTGTGTGTGGGAGGCTTGCTTGGTAGGCATTCTGTCTTAAATGAGAACACTGATCTGCTTAACTTTTCATAGTTTTGAAGTCTTTCTGTCAGATGGAGTCCCCCAGGTTAGCAGAGGACCAGATTTTCTGAATACTGGTTAGCTAAAACCAAGTCTTCCTCTTCCTTCAAGATCAAAACCAAATGTTGATGTTTTGATCCACTCTTGTGGAAGAGAAGGTTCTTCTGTGGAGCCTCTGCATGAAACCGAGAAGAAACCAAGTAGTTGGTTAGGAAAAACACTTGAAGTTTATTTCACTGATGTGTGCAGAAGGGAAAGAGGAAAAAAAGACAAAAGGTAGCAAAGACAGAGTTGGTTATCATTGCAGGTTCATAGAATTGGTCAGGGTTGGAAGGGACCACAAGGATCATCTAGTTCCAACCCCCCTGCCATGGGCAGGGACACCCTACCCTAGATCAGGCTGGCCAGAGACTCATCCAGCCTGGCCTTCAACACATTCAGGGATGGGGCCTCAACCACCTCCTTGGGCAACCCATTCCAGGCCCTTGCCACTCTCATGCTCAGCAACTTCCTCCTCACATCTAGTCTGAATCTCTCCATCTCCAGCTTTGCTCCATTCCCCCTAGTCCTGTCACTACCTGATAGCCTAAAAAGTCCCTCCCCAGCTTTTTTGTAGGCCTCTTTGAGATCCTGAAAGGCCACAAGAAAGTTACCTGGGAGCCCCCTCTTCTCCAGACTGAACAGCCTCAGCTCTTTTAGTCTGTCCTCACAGCAGAGCTGCTCCAGCCCTCTGAGCATCCCTGTGGCCCTTCTCTGCCCACGCTCCAGCTCATCCACATCCTTCTTGTAATGGGGGCTCCAGAACTGGATGCAGTACTCCAGGTGGAGTCTTACCAGGGAGAATCATCTCCCTCAATCTGCTGGCCACACGTCTCCTGATGCAGTCCAGGATGTGGTTGGCTCTCCAGGATGCAAGTGAATGTCTAGATGATGTCTGGCTGGTCCTAAAGGCCCTGATCAGTGAGGAAACTTCAAACTTCCCCGTTACCTTTTAGGTTTTATGTCTTTTCCAATCCCATATGTGGTCACAGTTCCTCATTCAGTTGCCATGTTTTCAGCACGTTCAGCTGGTGTCAGCACTGGTCCCGTGGTTAGTTCCTTGCCAGCCCGTGTCCTGCAGTTGGGTGCTCTTCAGGCTCTTAACTGCTGTGTCAGTCATCTCTGAGGGTCTTCTCCATTGGAAGTAAAGAACTGTCACAGTGAGCCCCAGCTTGCATGACAATGTTCCTAAACATGGAACTTGTAGCCTCGTTTGGTTATCAGCTTCTATAACTATGGAGCTTGTAGGTAAGCAGTGATCTTGCTAGGACAATGGAGGAAACATTTCTTGGGACAACTTAGCTCCTTACCATTGATCAAACTTCCCTTTTTTCCACTTACAATACCAGCAGAAAAAAACCTCTTTTTTCCCAAGAGAAGGTCAAGCAGATGACTTTTCTTGCACATGTTGTTGCATGTGCAGAAAACAGACCTCTACAGCCAGCACTTGAAAAACTGTGACCTTGAGTCCCTCTTGTCTTTCTGGTGGTCTTGGGTAGTGTTTCGTGAAAACACAGCACGTCCAGAGCAAAATTCAGTGAGTCTACTGAAAGCCTTTTAGACTGTATTGTGCTGTAAAAATGCAATGCTGATATGAATGAGGCAGACTGTTGTCAGGAATAGATATTTTTTTAAATGGTTTTGGGTTTTTCTAAGTTAGATGTGCGCTGTGCTTGGGGCTTGTGTTATTAAAGAGTCTTGCAAGTGGGGTAGGTGAGAGAATCAGGGAGAATACTTTGCGAGTACTGTGCAGCAATGCTCAGTTTTAAAGATATCAATATGTTGAACATGATTTCATTATTTTTAGTTGTTAATCTTTGCATTGCCTCTTTTTCTTGTCACTGTGAAGGCAGGGATAACAAAGCTGTCACAATGGGATATTTCTCAGCACAAAAACCAATCTCCTGTGTAGCCAACCTTCCTCAGCAACTCTGGGGCTATAGGAGACCACTTCTAAGTAACAAAAGAGATGCTTTTGTCCTTGGATGTGTATGGGTGGTGCTGAGTGAAGTGCTTGGAAGCCAAGGCACTTCTTAGTAGCAGAAATACTTGAGATTTGTGGAAGATTATGACTGGAAAATAAAATGCAGCCTCTTTTTTTTTATCCCTTTATATCTGGTGTGACCGTTGGGCACAGGCAAATATACAACAATTTGTGCTATGCAGGAAGACTACAATTGATAAAAGATGGGGAAGCAGAGGGAGGGAGAGCTGGCTGTTTGCTTGGTTAAACTATAAATGAACCCTTCCTTTCCCTTCAAAAGCAGCCCCACTTTTATCTGCACATCACTTTTTGGGCTGTAGCATAGAAAGGAGAAGGGGGTCAGCACACCCTGATCTTTTTCTGCCTTGTTCAAGCAGAGTATTTTTTGTGAGAAAAACATCCAGAATATGCAGTCTTTGAGAAAGAGGCAGGTCTCTGAGCCACCTCTGGAGCAATCAGCAGGAAGGCTCTGCAAAGGGAGCTGGACAGGCTGGATCAGTGGGTTGAGGTCAACTGTATAAAGTTTAACAAGGCCAAGTGCTGGGTCCTGCACATGCATCACAACAACCCCACAGACACTCCAGGCTCAGGGCAGTGTGGCTGGAAAGCTGCCTGGCATAAAAGGACCTGGGGGTGTTGGCTGAGAGCCATCTGAACTGCCAGCATACCAAGGAGGCCAGCAGCATCCTGCTAATTATCAGGAATAGTGTAGCCTGCACTCAGCACTGGTGAAACCACATCTTGAGTAATGGGTTCAGTTTTAGGGTCCTCACTAGGAAAAGGACATTGAGGTGCTAGATCTATGTGCAGAGAAGCTGGTAAAGAGCCTGAAGAACAGGTCTAGTGAGGAGCAGGTGAGAGAACTGGAGTTGTTTAGAAGAGGAGGCTGAGAAAATACCTTATTGTTCTCTACAACTTTGGTTGTAGTAAGGTTGAAGTAAGGTGGACAATTAACAAGTGACATGACAAGAGAAAATAGCCCAGAATTGCAGCAGGGGTGGTTTAGGTTGGATATTAGGGAACATTTTTCCTGCAAGAGTGGTCAGGCATTAAAACAGCCTGCCCAGACTAGTGGTGGAGTCACCATCCCTGGAGGTGTTCAAGAACTGTGCAGCCATGGCACTTTGGAACATGGCGTAATGGTCACGGTGGTGTTGGGTTGGTGATTGGACTCAATGATCTTAGAGGGCTTTTTCAACCAAAACAATTCTGTAAACACCTGGCACTGCTGACAGCAATGCACACAGGCCAAAACCATGGACATTGTGGAGTTGAACACTTCCTGAGAACTGGGTAATTATTGACTGAAACACAGTTCTGGGCTCCTCAATTCAAGAGAAATGTTGAGACACTGGAACATGTCCAGAGAAGGGCGACAAAGCTGGTGAGAGGCCTGGAGCACAGCCCTGTGAGGAGAGGCTGAGGGAGCTGCGGGTGTGCAGCCTGCAGAAGAGGAGGCTCAGGGGTGACCTCATTGCTGTCTACAACTACCTGAAGGGAGGCTGTAGCCAGGTGGGGGTTGGTCTCTTCTGCCAGGCAACCAGCAACAGAACAAGGGGACACAGTCTCAAGTTGTGCCAGGAGAGGTCTAAGCTAGATGTTAGGAGGAAGTTGTTGGCAGAGAGAGTGGTTGGCATTGGAATGGGCTGCCCAGGGAGGTGCTGAAGTCGCCATCCCTGAAGGTGTTGAAGCAAAGCCTGAATGAGGCACTCAGTGCCATGGTCTAGTTGATTGGCTAGGGCTGGGTGCTAGGTTGGACTGGATGATCTTGGAGATCTCTTCCAACCTGGTTGATTCCATGATTCTTCTTAGGGAAAAAAGGTGGACTTTTGTGAGATCTGGCATAACAGTTTGTACTTCATATAAGGCATCTGTGTGTTTCTAGGTGCTTGTCATAAAAAGGCCTTTAGCTCTACTAGCTAGAGGAACATCTTCCTCAGGTAAGAAATAAAATAGCTGTAGGTGAAAATGTGAGCCCTGCTGGTAAAAATACACTTGGGATACTGGACTTGTGCACATGTATGCAGGTGTGTCTGGAGAACACATCTGGTGAGGAGCAGCTAAGGGCACTGGGATTGTTCGGTCTGGAAAGCAGAGGCTGAGGAGAGACCTCATTGCTCTCTGCAGCTACCTGAAAGGAGGTTGGGGCCAGGTGGGAGTCAGTCTCTTCTGCCTAGGAGCGAGTGATAGCATGAAAGGCAATGGACTCAAGTTCCACTAGAGGAGGTTTAGGTTGGACATTAGAAGAAATTTCTTGACTGAAAGAGTCCTCAACGACTGGAGTAGGCTCCCTAGGGAGGTGAATGAATCCCCATCCCTCGAAATGTTTCAAAGATGCAGAGCTGTGGCGCTGCAGGATGTGTTTTAGCAGCAGATTTGGTGGAGTTAGAGAATGGTTGGAACTGATGATCTTAAAGGTCTTTTCCTACCGAAACAGCTCAGTGATTGTGTGTTCTAAATAGCCAGAGCTGTAGTTTCCTGAAGAGCCTCAAACACCAGTGTGTTACTGCACAACATGTCTTACTGGTTACCAAGGGTAACACGAAGTGTGGGTTTGAAGATATTTCTGTTGGTGTTGCAAACATTCTACTCTCTTTTTCCTCTCTGTTGATACTAGATGACATAATGTTTGCACTGTGTCACTTTTGGAGATGTTCTCTTCAAAGGAAGAATGAATGAGTTAATTGGATGTATTTTTAAAAATCAGGAACAGCTCCTGTGACATTTTTATGCCAGCCCATTTCTTGTGGTCTCTCTCCAACATTAGCACAAGCTTAAAAGAAATAAGTTCTATATCCTAGCCAACAGCTTCTGGTGGGCTTTTACCTGTGCTAATCAAATAACTGCAGAGTTTGAATTAGACTGTAAGGAAAAGCTAAAGGATTGCCTTATCTTAGTGCTGTCAAAAGGATAGGCTGAGGGGCCTGGGATCATTCAGCTTGGAGAAGACTCTGGGAGGACCTTAATGCTGCCTTCCAATAGCTGAAAGGATCCTACAGGAAGGCTGCAGAAGAACTTTTCATAAGCATGTGTAGCAATAAGGCAGGGAGGAATGGTTTGAAGCTGAGGGAGAGAAGTGTTAGACTGGATCTTAGGAAGTTCTTCAGTACATGGGTGGTGAGACTCTGGAATAAGTTTCCCAGGGAGATTGAGGATGCCTCCTCCCAAGGCCAGGTTGAATGAGGCCTTGAGCAGCCAAATCTAGATGACAAGTGTCCCTGCCTGTGTCAGGGAGGTTGAGTAAAGCCATTCTACATGCAAGTGGGTTGTAGTGTTCCTGACAAAACCTGGTAATAGTTGAGGGGTGAGGAAAGTGACATAGAAGTAACAAACTGCAGCGTTTAGGAACTGTCATTCATCTGTTCAGGGTGCTCTCTGATTTATCTGACTAACCAAGACAGCAAGTGGTGAGTGTGGGTAAATAATGGTTTGCCAATAATTTATGGATCAAGGATTATGTGCTGTAAGCACAGCCCCATAATACTAAATATTGAACAAACCAATGATTTATTCATTTTGGGAGCACTTCTTCATAAAACAAAACCAGACAGCGAAGAGAAGGAAGGGAATTCTCCTCAGTGGTTATTTGATGCTAATTCCTAAGTTGGTTTTATTTGGTTGCTGTCAGGGGGAAGAAAAGCCCTATTGTATGTGACAGTGAAAATAGCATTTTTGTTGATCAGTGTGAACAGGTGAAGATTAATGAAGTCCATGTGCATTAATGCAGCCATGGGTGCTCCTGTGACTACTGCTTCCCTGCCTGCTTTCCAACACATGGATTTTAATCTGACAAAGAAATAGAAGAAAACTCTGACAGGTTTTAGGCAGATTTCCTAGTCAAAGCAGGTGTCATCTAGTTGCTGGTTACACACTTAGTACCAGCTCATTCCAGCATGCTTTAGAAATATGAGTCAAGGTGAAGAAACCCAAACAGATTCTGCCATTGTTGTCCTTTTAAACACTGCCAAACCGTTCCATAATCCCATGGAATTTGCTACCTGTGGACTTCAATTCCATTGTGAGCTTTATGAAGTGATGTGGCTAGGAGGTTTCATAAATTGTGGCCAACCAGGAAAACAGCAGTAACTGCTTTCTGCATCACCTGAGACACTCTGCAAGCCTAAAGCCTCAGGAAGGGCAGAGGCAGTCAGCATTCACAGAATGCACTGGGTTGGAAGGCACCTCTAGAGGTCTTCTAGTCCAACTCCTCTGCAATAAACAGAGAAAGTTTCAAGTAGAGGCGGTTGATCAGAGCCCCATCAAAATGAACTTTGAATGCCTCTGAGGATGGGTCCCCACAACCACCCTAGGCAACCTGTCCCAGTGTTCCACCACCCTCAGATTAAAGAACTTCTTCCTAAAGTCCAATCTGAATCTACCCTCTTCTGGTTTCAAATCACTGCCCCTTGTCTTATTGCTCTTGCCTTAGTATCTCCCCAGCTTTCTTATAGCCCCCGTCAGCTACTGGAAGGCTGCTAAAAGGTCTCCCTAGAGCCTTCTTTTCTCCATCCTGAACAGCCCCAGCTCTCCCAGCCTTCTTCATAGCAGAGGTGCTCTAGCCCTGTGATCATCTTTGTGGCCCTCCTCTGGACTCTTTCTATCAGGTCCGCATCCTTCTTGCCTTCGTTGTACTTTTCATGTCCTGGTACAATGGAAATCTGGCACCTGACTGACATTTGAGAGTGTGATTAAATATTGCATAATAACTAACACCAGAGCTTGAAACAAGCAGATGTACACATCTGTGCTGTGTGTCTTCATTTTGCTTAAGCAACTTAGGAGAGGGCAATGTGATGAGAGCAGAGTGCAGATATTGCCCAAATTAAGCCGCAGGGTTTCTCCTCCTTTTATTTCCCTTGGGTTTTTTTGTATGTTATTGTTATTTATGGGGTTTTGTGGGTTGGTTTGTTCATTTGGAGGTTTTTCGAGGTTTTGTTCTTAGTTTTGTGTTGGTGGTGGTATTTGGTTGGGGTTTTCTTGGTTGGTTGGGACGTTTTTGCTGGTGATGGATTTTTGCTTTGTTCTGGGATGGGTTGTGGTGGTTTTGTTGTTGTTGGGTTTTGTTTGTTTTGTTTGTTGTTTTGTTCTTCCTTTTCATGGTCTGGCAGCATTGCTGAGCATAGAAGGTCTACTTATTGCCTGATCTCCACCTGCATTTCTTCAGGACCACGTGGTGGTCAAGCTGTGCTTTCCTTCCCTTCCCATGCGGGTATTTTGGGTCACTGATAAACGGTGCTTTTGTCGTGGTTCATCTGCAAGAGATGCTAAAAATACTTCAGGAGTTAGTTCACTTTAGTGGTGACATCATGCCAACACTGTCACCTAGGTAATGGAACTAATTGCCATAGCAACAAGGCTTTATCATTCGACAGCTCAAACATTTCTGACAGATGGGAGAGCCTAAAGATTTGAAGTAGGACACAAATGAAATGTATCTGGTTGGGATAAGTCATATTAATAGTTCATGAATAGAGATCTTCTGTGCAGAGCAAATCAAATCAGAGCAAATGATCTCTCTTTTAGAGGCCCATTTACTTCAGATTAAATGCTTTAATGTTAAAACTTTCTTCCTCTAGGGGGAAAATAACAGCACTTAATTAAAACAAGCAGATAATAATCCTGATCAAGTATTATTGTGCAGCCCCTGGGTATTGCTTCTCTTATAGGCATCATTTGAGACTAACTAAATGATGAAGTACTTCTAAAATATTTGAGTGTGAGCTCACTTCAGAGTTAGTAAATTACCTTACCAAAAAAGAGATGGTGACAGGACCACTGAAGATAGTGTCAAAAGTGCCCTGACTCCTGTCCTGGGGAGTTTCAGCTTATATGTCTGTTTCCAGCAGTGCTGGCTCTGTCTCAGACTACACCTCAGGCTACACTTGGCATAACCAAATCCAGCTAGAATTAGTCCCAGAGTTACAAAGAGCCTGGGTGAAGTTTCCCCTGCTCTAGTCAGTGCAATGTTTGCCTTTGAGGTGGTAGAGCCATGTTTCACTCCCATGTACTGCACACAGTTTGCTTGGAGAGAGAGAGAGTGAAAAGATCCTCAAGTTGTGCTGGGGGAAGTATAGGCTGGATGTTAGGAGGAAGTTCTTCACAGAGTGATTGGCATTGGAATGGGCTGCCCAGGGAGGTGGTGGAGTCACTGTCCCTGAGAGTGTTCAAGAAAAGCCTGGATGAGACACTTAGTGCCATGGTCCAGTTGTTTGGATGGAGCTGAGTGATAGGTTGGACTGGATGATCTTGGAGGTTTCCTCCAACTTGGTTGATTCTATGATGATATCCAGAGGACCCTTCCAACCCCTGTGATCTGTGACCCCTTCATTTTATTCTCTGGACCTTATGTACCCATGCCATACAGTCTCATATTAACCTAAGCATTTCACTTAAATGGAAAGAGACACAGTAATTGTTTTTAACACCTTATCTCCTTGTTTCCCTTACCAGGAGTCCAGGTTTCCATTCCCACCTCTAGTATCATACCATAGCTAATGGAAGGAGAGAATTTGGGCAATTAGGGTGGAAGGTCATCATAAGCCTGGAAAATACTTCTCATTTACATTGAGATGATCAACATCTTTGTCAGTAACATGCATAGTGGGATTGAGGCATCCTCAGCAAGTTTGCTGATGGCATCAATCTGGGTGATCCAATTGACATGCTGGGGGGAGGGAATCCATGCAGAAGCACTTGCACAGGCTTGAGAGGTGGGTCCAAGACAGCCTCATGAAGTTTAACAAGGCCAAGTTCAAGGTCCTGCACCTGGGGTGGAGCAATCCAGCAATCCCAAGCACAAATCCAGGCTGAGTTAGGAGTGGCTCAGGAGCAGTCTGGAGGGAAAGGGGTTTGGGGTGTCAGCTGATGACAAGCTCCCCATGAGCCAGCAACAGGCCCTGGCAGCCCAGAAAGCAGCTCTGTGAGACCCTACCTGGAGCACTTCATGCAGTTCTGGTGTCCTCAGCATAAGAGAGACATGGATGCGCTGGAGCAAATCAAGAGGAAGGCCACAAAAATGACTAGAGAGCTGGATAATTTCTGCTATGAGGACAGGATGAGAGAGTTGGGGCTCTTCAGCCTGATCCTCCAGGGACACCTTAGAGCAGCCTTCCAGTACCTGAAAGGGGCTAGAAGAAAGCCAGGAAGGACCTTATTACAGGGACTTGTAGTGATAGGATGAGAGTGAATGGATTGAAGCTTGAGGAGGGCAGATTCAGACTGGAGATTAGGAAGGAATTCTTTTCAGTGAGGGTGGTGAGAGACTGGAACAGGTTGCCCAGGGAGGTTGTAGGTGTCCCCTTCCTGCAGGGGGACACGAGGATGAAGTCTTGAGCAACCTGTTCAAGTGGGAAGTGTCCCTGCCCGTGGCAGGGGGGTTGGAACTGGATGATCTTTAAGGTTCCGTCCACCCTAAACCATTCTGTGAATTCTTGAAGATGTCATGCCATATCTCTCTACACATTTTGTAAGGTGGTGATTGGGGTTTTTGTTGTTGGTTGGTTTGTTTTCATCATCACCCTGCTAGGCAAAGAGAAATAGACATTTTGTGGCCTCTGTTCTACAACCTCAATGGCATTGGGTCTGGAAAACCAATTTTCAAGGCTGAGAAGAATCACAATAACCCAGCTGCTTGGGTTTATGAAATATAAATAGTATGGTGCATAGAAAGCACCCAGATGGCTTCTTGGGGATGCATTTCACAGACTTGCTTAGATGTTGGTCAAAATACGAATTTGAATAAGAAGGTGATTGATTAATGCTTTTCTAGTTGGTGACAGCAGCTATTGGAGGGGCAGAGTAGGTAGTCAGTTATCAAAATTATATTACAGCTCCCTGGGCTTTTTCCTTTTTTTGGCATTTCATGTGATTAAAACCAATTTGTAGCTTTTTAATTTGAAATTCTGTTTCAACTATGGCTTTGCTGTGGCTCTGAAGAGTGTGATAACATAGGATGGAAGATTACCTCTGCTAGAAGTAAAGTCTACATGCATTATAGCTGGAGCCATTGCATTCTTTTCCTGAAGGAAGTATGGGGTCCTGCCTTGGCATGCTGTACTGCACTCCTGAAAGGAATAACGAGGAAGGGATCCTACCACCTTCACAACATGTGCAGAGTAGTTCTCATACTATGCTTGAACAATGATTGCTTTAAGAGGAGGGGGATGGGAGTAAAGAGCCCTTCATTTAGTACTGGCAGGGATTTCTTCTGTGATTTAAACAGTCCTTGGAGAGAGATCATAGAATTGTTTTGACTGGAAGATCATTGAGTCCAGCCATTGACCCAACACCACCACGGCCATCCCGAAGTTCCATGTTCACAGGTTTCTTGAATGCCTTCAGGGATGATGATTCCACCACTGCCCTGAGCAGCTTGTTCCAATGCCTGACCACTCCTGCAGGAAAAAAATGTTTCGTAATATCCAACCTAAACCTCCCCTTCTGTAATTTGAGGCCATTTCTTCTTGTTCAGTCAGGAGTTACTTGGAGAGACCAACACCAGCCTCTCTCTGACCTCCTTTCAGGGAGTTGTAGAGAGCAATGAGCCTCAGCCTGCTCTTCTCCAGACTAAACAACCTCAGTTCCCCCTTACACTCCACCAGAACTGCTCTCCAGACTCTTCATCTGCTTTGTTGCCCTTCTGTGCAACTGCATCAGCTCTGTCTGTCTTGCAGTGAGGTGCTTTGTTTCAGCACCTCCATGTTTAGTGGTGGACCTGGCACTGTTAGATTTATAGTTGGACTCAATGACCTTAAAAATCCATTCCAACCTAAATGATCTATGAATTAGTGACAGGAAGCTTAGGAAGGCAGGTGGTTGGTGTCCTTACCAACCAGGACAAATCAGACTCATGGTGCTCAGAGTAAGTCTTCTATCCCAGCTTGTGGGAAGTTTCTGTGGGCTGCTGACAGTTCAGAGGTCCTGTGTGTTGCTTGGTTTGCCCAGAGGAATACGTATACGTGACTGTCGTGCCAGAAAGGTGAGCAGATGATGCATCCAGCTATGGCTCATAGCTAGCAAGGGGAATGTATCTTCTACTTGGTCAAACGTGTTCCAGGGACCAAATCATCCCTTAACAACTAGATGACAGAAGTATATACAGCTTGGATGGAGATGAGAGAAGAAGCAGAGGCCTGCTAAGGCAAGGGAATTAGCAGAGCAGAAGGAAAGATGTGCTAAAATCTGATGAAGGACCTACAATTTAGCAGTCTTCCGGTACCTGAAAGGGGCTACAAGAAAGCTGAAAATGGACATTTTACAAGGGCTTGTAGTGATAGGATAAGGGGGAATGGATTAAAGTTTGAGGAGGGCAGGTTTAGACTGGAGAGTAGGAAGAAATTCTGTATAGCGAGGGTAGGGAGACTCTGGAACAGATTGCCCAGGGAGTTTGTGGATGCTCCTTCCATGGAGATGTTCAAGGCTGGGTTGACTGAGGCCTTGAGCAACCTGGGCTAGTGGAAGGTGTCCCTGCCCATGGCTGAAATCTGACAAAGGGCTTGCAACAGAAGGGTGAAGGTGGAAATGCTGGTGTGGGTTGCTGTGGGAAGAAGCTATGAAAGCATGACAGGACTTCAGTCAGGAAAACGGAATTGCAGAGACGTGGAACCTGCTGTGTACTGAGTCTGGAGTTAGGAAATGCACGGAGAGAAAAAGTGGGTTCTACTTTCTGTGGCTAAGTTGGAGTTTTTAATGGACTGCTACTGAGTCTGTTGCTAAAAACCTTCAGAGGCAGAATTCCTACAAATTCCATAGATAATTAACTATCGTTACTGCTGAAAGCTCTCCCTAATATCTACCCTTGCTGCAGCTGAAGTTCATTAGCTCTTTTACTGGCTTCCTTTGACATGGTTAAGGGCTTTTTTACAGTGTACTTTGGCATAGCTGAGTGCTGCTATGTGCCTCATGTCAGCATTTTCCCTAAACCAAACTATCCTCAATTTTTCCAGACAAGTGAGATCTTTTTGTAACTCACCACTTCTTGCTGAGTGCTCCACATCTACTGAGAAGCATGCTGGCCAAAACTGAAGACACCATTCCCACAGTGGCCGTAAGAGCCCTGAGGAGAAGGGAACAGTGACTCATGCCTTTTTCTTCCTTGGAATGATAACTGCCGTTGGGATAGAATCATAGCCCTCCCAACCCTTGTTTGCCGTATCTGCCTTCACAGCCTCCTACCTGCTCTGGCAGAGCACTGGCTGGCCTTGAATATGTTCTCTAGCTCTGGAGCCTCTTGCTCCAATCTAAATGTAAAACTTTGCATTTGTCTCTTACTCTTCCAGACTTGCCAATTTAGTGCAAAGCCAGAGGATGTGGGTCCAGAGGAGGGCTAGGAAGATGGTTAGAGGGCTGAAGCACCTCTGCTGTGAGGACAGGCTCAGAGGGTTGGGTCTGTTCAGCTTGGAGAAGAGAAGGCTCCAGGAGACATTATAGCAGTCTTCCAGTACCTGACGGGGGATAGAGCAGAGATGGGGAGGGACTTTTTAGAAGCGCATGTGGTGATAGGATGCAGGACAATGGTTTGAAGCTAGACCAGGGCAGATTTAGATTGGAAGAAGCTCTTTACTGTGAGGGTGGTGAGACACTGGAACAGAGAAGCTGTGGATGCTTCATGTCTGCAAGTGTTAAAGACCAGGTGGGATGAGACTTGGAGCAACCTAATCTATCTAGCAGAAGATGTCTCTGCCTATTGTAGGGAGTTTGGAACTGGATGATCATTAAGGTCAATTCCAACCCCAGCCATTCAGTGATTCTGTGATCCTATTGTATGGGACATAAATGACACATTAAAAGAGTAAATGTCTCTGGAGGAACATATTGCATGGAATTGTACTCGAAAACCCTATCCTGAGGATGTAGGCTGTTGGGGATATTGAAGTTTCCATTCTCTAGTTTCATTTGGAAGGTTTCTTGTCTTCTTGGGTTGCTCATGAGGGTGTTAAAAGTACATAAGGTCAGAAACAGTACTGAAGTCAAGGGATGTGGAATCTCCCAGGCACAGATACAGGCTGGGTGATGAATGGCTGGAGAGCAGCCCTGAGGAAAAGGACCTGGGGGTCTGGGTCGATGAGAAGCTCAACATGAGCCGGCAGTGTGCACATGCAGCCCAGACAGCAAACCGAGTGCTGGGCTGCATCAAGAGCAGTNCACTGGAACGGGTTGCCCAGGGAGGTTGTGGATGCTTCCTCCCTGGAGGTGTTTAAGGCCAGGCTGGATGAGGCCTTGAGCAAGCTGCTCTAGTGGGAGGTGTCCCTGCCTATGGCAGGGGGTTGGAGCTGGATGATCCTTGAGGTCCCTTCCAACCTAAACCATTCTATGATTCTATGATTCTACTGGAACCTCTCACTAGATAGAAGCCTTTGACCCTGCCAGAGAAAAAAACTGAATTGATGTTACATCATTTGTTCCTAATGAATCCTGGTTGACTGCTTCTCATCTTCCTTTTTTTAATTGTTTATACATTCTGACTGTTTATTTCACTAATCCTTCAAGACCTGAAATTGTGCGCTCTGTGATACTCTCTTTTCTGCCTTACGATAGAGGAGCACTGGGGTGTTTTTTTATCCTTTTACAGCCTTTTAGGTCTTCACCTTTCCTTCCCCCCCCCCCCTTTTTGTTCTTTTTCTTCTTTACTTTTTAAAGATAACCATTAAGAAATCTGAGTCTGCTTCAGTCAGTTCTACAGAAGTCTCAGGAGGAATTTAATTAGACCCAGCCATTTGGAAAACATCTAGTTTATCTAAGTATTCATGGCAGTGTTCTGTGAGATCACTCCTCCTTATCTATAGGTGTTTAAATAAGTAAGCACCTTAATTACAGCTGACCTTTTTAATAAAGAAGGAAATGAAAAAGGCACTGATGTTGAGATTAAGTTCACCACCTCGACTTTCTCTGTTACTTGTATTAGAGCCTACTTTATACTAGCAATTATATCATCCATGGAACAAAAAGAGGAGCAAAGGACCTTAGAGACTTTCCAGGGTCTCCCAACCTTGAACCTCCAGCTTATTGAAGCTTGGACTAAATTTTGTTTGGGGATAGAGTGAAAGAGTCCAGCATAGAGCTACAAAGATGATGCTCAATGACAGGACAAAGGGCAATGGGTGGAAGGTTAGGCATGGGAAATTCCCTGTAAACATGAGGTAAAATCTTTTCACTGTGAAGGTGATGGAGCACTGGAACAGGCTGACCAGGGCAGGCTGTGGAGTCTCCCTCTCTGGAGAGATTCAAAATCTGCCTGAATGCATTCCAGTGTGATCTGGTCTGGGTGATCCTGCCCTGGCAAGGAGGTTGGACTGGGTGGTCTTTCTAGGTCCCTTCCAACCCCTAACGTTCTGTGATGCTGAAGGCAGTGGAACAAAGTTGATCAGAGAGCTGGAGAACCTTCCTATGGGGACAGACTGAGAGAGTTGGGGCTGTTCAGCCTGGAGAAAAGAAACCTCTGTAGAGACCTTAGAGAGACCTTCCAGTTCTTGAAGTGGACCTACAAGAAAGCCAGGAAGGGACTTTCTGCAGGGACTATTAGTGGTAGGACAAGGGGGAATGAATTGAAGCTTGAGGAGGGCAGATTTAGACTGGAGATTAGGAGGAAATTCTTGACAGTGAGGGTGGTGAGAGACTGGAGCAGGTTGGCCAGGGAGGTTGTGGATGCTCCCTCCCTGGAGGTGTTCAAGGACAGGTTGGATGAGGCCTTCAGCAACCTGTTCTAGTGAGAAGTGTCCGTGCTCGTGGCAGGGGTCTTGGAACTAAATGATCTTTTAAGTTCCCTTCCAACCTAAACCATTCTACAAATATAAACTTGACTCAGTCTTTCTTGTTTCTAAAGCATGGGAATACCAAAGAGAAAAAAAAATATGGAGAAATCTAAGGAGGAAAAAAAGAAAAGGGGGCATGGGGGAGTCTATGTGTAAGTATTACTATTTAGGCTTCTGTAAAACATCTACTGTTGTGCCAGATGGGAAATTATTAGCTAAAATTATAGTCATTTAGTTAAGATGCAGATGGATGTCTAAGCATTCTGAAGTGATGGTGGAAGGTGGCCCAGAGGAAGCTGGCAAAAGCCTATGCTGTAAGGGGAACTCTTAGAACATGTCTAGTGAAGTACAATTATTGGATTAGGGCATAATCTGATTTTCATATAATGACCTCAGTACCAAAAGTGGGGATGAACTAATGGCTTTTTTACTTTTCCCTCTCCCTCTCTGGTGGCATAAGCGTGGGACATACTAACAATAAAAATGTGAATTACCATATTATATAGAAATAGTTAGATGACCTTGAGATCAGGAAGGATACAAATGTGATGAAACATTCTAGTACAAAATGCAAAGTGAGACACTTTGGGACCATGAACAAGAATTTCAGGCACTAACTGGTGCTTGAGCTGGCAGCAGAGGGGAAGCCAGGTCATGTGCTGGAGTCAGCTACAGATGTAGCTGCAAAAGAGCTCATTGGGGTCATAAATTGTTATGCCCTGGTTTGAGTGTAGTGATTCCATGCTCTCTGTAGGGCTCTGCTATGAATTTACCTGAAATGCTGTTTGGATTTCTGTGGTATAACCTCCCCACAATTAGTGTACTCTTTACACTCAGTCCATCTTACTTAGCAGCCTGTCTTAGGAAAGAAAACAGAAGGTGCAGCTTCTTCAAGTGAGGGGGAAAAAAAATCCAAAAACCACCCTAACTGCAACACTCAAGAGAGGATACAGCTGTTACTTACAGGTTTACATGACATGGAGATTCCAAAAAGGGAGGAGTAGAGGAGAGAAACTCTTTGAGCAGAAATGACGGGATTGGCACAACAGTATTGTGGTATTAGAAAGGAAGCAGAGCACTGAGGAGAGATCTCACCTAGTACAGAAAGCAGAGCTCCTGTAACTTGTGTTTAGAGTAGGAATGGATGTGTTTAGCAAAAGAGTTTGTTAAGCTTTATTGCCTAGGACTGCAGAAGGCTGCAGGCAGATGATTCATAGAATCAACCAGGTTGGAAGAGACCTCCAAGATCATCCATGACTGCAAGTGTCTCTCACTCCTGTGCTCCAAGGTTCACTTGGAAGATTCATATAGTCAGATAATGGGTTTGGGTTGGAAGGCAACTTAAGAATCATCTAGTTCCAACCCCTCTGCCATGGGCAGGGGCATTTCCCACTAGATCAGGCTGCTCAAGGCCTCATCCAACCTGGCCTTCAACACCTCCAGGGAGGGAGCATCCACAGCCTCCCTGGGCAACCTGTTTCAGTGTCTCACCACCCTCACTGGAAGGAATTTTTCCCTAATCTCCAGTCTAAATCTGCCCTCTTTGAGCTTCAGTCCATTTCCTCCCCTCCTCTGCTCCTGTTTTCTGCTTGCTTCCTCCCAGCTTGCTCCTATCTTCAGAACTTCCCAGACATATTTATTTTGTTTGCATTGTTTATTCTGCACATCATTTGGCTATTTATTTTTTTTTCCTAGCATAAACTTGCCTCAGAAAGGGGACAAAGATTCCTGTACTTCACTCAGCCCTGTAGAGACACAGACAAGAGCTATGCTCACCATGCTGCCTGCTTTCCTAATGGAAAATAAATTCTCCTCCATGCTGAGCCTGGCTTTTCAAGCTCACAGACAGGAGGAGGAAGATTCACCGAAGCTTTGAAGCAGAATTTAGCAATTGTATTATTCAGTGGCTGGGAACTCTAATGTTTTTGTGTAACATCAGAGAAGAGTTCCTTGTATTAGCACTCAAATCGGCACCTAAAGTAGTTCTTGTTTTGCTGGCTATAGAGAGTGTGCTGCCATATGCTCACAGCCAGAAGTGGCATGAGGTACTCTGCATAATGGCTTTTATTTATGACAGTTGCTGGGATCCAGGGTTCTAGCTATGATGGCTCAGCAGGTTTCCACAGCTCAGCTGTGGCCAGACCTAATTCTTATTCACTCAGACTCTTCCTGCAGTCAAGAGCAGTAGCAAATAGAAAAGATGGTGCTGATAAATTGTAGATGGCAAAATATAAGAAATCGATATAGCAATTATAGCTGATCCAAGCACAAAGAGAAGAAATTAAGGGAAGTTAAAAATGAGAACAAGGGAATAAAATCCAGCACAATTAATACTAAGTGTGTAGTGCTTATCACAAAAGAGTCAGATGCTTGGATATTACACAGCAGGACAAAGAATGCAGGAAAAGATGCTTTTGGGGAAGCAGTTACGTGCACTTCAGGCTAAAGGGGCAGGAGTGGTTTACAGAAGTACTACTTACTGCATGGTGTTTGGCCCTGTCTTCATAGAATCACAGAATCTTAGGGATTAGAAGGGACTTCTGGAGATCATCCAGTCCAATTCCCCTATCAAAGCAGGATCACTTAGGGCAGGCCACACAGGAACATGTCCAGGTGGCTTCTGAATGTGTCCAGAGAAGGACATTTCACAACCTCTCTGGGCAGCCAGCTCCAGCATCTTCACATAAAAGAATTTTTCCCTTGTGTTGGGGAGGAACTTTCTGTATTCTAATTTCTGTCTCAGCCCCCTTTGTCCTATTACCAAGCACTACTGGAAAGAGCCTGGTACCTTCACCTTGACACTCGCTCTCTAGATACTTGTAGACATTGATCAGTTCTCCCCTCAGTCTTCCCCAGACTAAACAGCTCCAGGTGTCTCAGCCTTTCTGCTTCAGACATGCTGCAGACTCTTCATTATCCTTGTAGCACTAGATTGGACTCTTTCCAGTATTTCCACTATCTCCCATTTGAACTAGGGATAACTGGACACAGTTCTCCAGATGTGGTCTCACCAGTGCAGAGTAGAGAGGGTGCAGAACTTCCATCAACCTGATGGACATACTTAATACACCCCAGGATACCAATGGCCTTCTTGGCCATAAGGCCGCTTTGGTATCTCATGGACAGCTTATCAGCCACCAGCAATCCAGGCTTCTTCTCTGTGGAGCTGCTTTCCAACAGGTGCATGTTACTCCTCTGCAGTTGCAGGACTCTACACTTATCCTTGTTGAACTTCTTGAACCTCTGCTCTGTCACTCATGCTTTTTCTATTTGCGTGCCATTTCAGCAGTCACAGCAGTAGAGGCTACAAGAGGCTTTACTCTCCCCACACAGTGTCTGCTGAATGCATGTTAGGTGACGGAATGCAAAACATCAGAACATTCCAGCCAGTGCTGTGTTGGAGTGCACATCAGCCCTTATTACTTGCACAGTCTCTGCTTGTGGCAAAGGAAAGTTTGCTGTTTCAGATGAGCATTTAGCAGGTCCTACCTAGATTTACTGTTATTTTTCAGGATGAAATGCAGCCTCTCAGAAGGTATAGCTAAGGGAAAGAAGGGGCAACATAGCTTCATGTGATGGCATCTCCATCAGCAGGACAAAGGCTGGGTGATAATAGGATAGAATTACGCTGAAGGAAAGTATTTGATGCCTCTTGAATAAATTCTCAGCTCTTTCAAAAGATGTTCTATCTCTTTTAGTACTTTTTTATCTTATTTTGTCATGTAAGTTTAACATGATCTTCCCCAGGCTCAACTATTTTCTGCTCTGTGGTTGTGTTTGCTTGAATAATTGTTGATCTGGGGGAGTTGTAGAGATTGAGAAGGTCTGCCCTTGCTCTCCATTTCTCCAGCCTAAACAACCCCAGTTTTCTCAGCCAGTCCTCCCCAGCCCTGTTCTCCAGACCCTTCACCAGCTTTGATGCCCTTCTCTGGACCCACTCCAGGACTTCAGTGTCCTACTTGGAATGAGGGGCCCACCACTGAACCCTGTACTCAAGGTATGACCTCACCAATCCCAAGTACAGCACGACAGTCCTTTTTTTCTCCATCACTGCAGGACTGGGGACTGGGGGAAGTCGTGAACCTGACAGAAGTCACAGCATCTCACTTGCTCACTGTCTTGGATGTGTATAAACTGAGACCCCTTGGGTGTAGGCTGACTCTCTGCAGTGACAAGACCTGAGCAGGCAATATCCCTTCTCCCCAACAGTGATTTTCAAGGGAGGAGTGGAGGGGAAAACTGCAAACCATCTCTTTTTTTGTGTTTGTACACATTCTGTAGGTCCAACAGAGCTCCCCACAGGTTAGGAGTGGCTGTTGAAATTCCTGTCAGAGGCTGGTCATCAAAAGCTGTAAGTGTCTGACTGGGAGATGATGAACTGGAAGTAAGTCTTCATTTCCATTCTCAAACAGGTATTTGAGCAGAAGTAAGAAGCAAGTTGATATTCATCCTTCTTTTCTCACTCACGTGTGTGACAAATGGTTTGACACTGACTGCTTCTCCTGTTGTCACCCTTGAAGCTGCAGGGTAATTAATAACCAGGATCTAAGTTTGACTCTTTGGTCTACTGCAGCGCTTGCTTAAATAATAAGTTGTTGCCTCCATGGAGCTTGCCGCAAGCCCAGAATTTATCAATTTCTAGTGTAAGGTGGAAAGCTGCAGCCTTTTGATGGCCTCTTGAAGTTAGCTGAGCTTAACCTGACATGACACTTCACTGCAAGGCACTCATGATAGCCAAGGATTATTTAAATGTGCCCTTTGCCAGAAAAAGGAAAAGCAACAAACAAACAAACTTTGGTAAAGCACAGATGGCTCACTCTGTAAATTCATCACTGAATTTGTGAGGTGATCTCAAGTGATGGAAACGAAATAGAAATGTTTGTGGCTGCCTGCAGCCTATGAGATTGTCTGGGATCTTGTTGAGACCCCACCTCAAATACTACATCTAGTGCTGGTGTTCCCAGCATAAGAAGGACACAAAGCTGGTGGAGTGAGTCCAGAGCAGGCCACAAAGATGATGCAAGTGCTGGAGCACCTTTGCTATGAGGCTGAAGGAGCTGGGATTGTTCAGCCTGGAGAAGAGAAGGCTCTATAGGGGACCTTAGAGCTGTCTTCCAATAGCTGAAGAGATCCTACAGGAAGGCTGCAGAGAGACTTTTCATGAGGGTGGCTGGAGACAAGACAAGGGGGAATGGTTTGAAGTGAGGGAGAGTAGATTCAGACTGCATCTTAGGAAGTTCCTGAGTATGAGGGTGGTGAGACACTGGTATAGGCTGCCCAGGTAGGTTGTGGATGCCTCTTCCCTGGGGGGGTGTTCAAGACCAGGTTGGATGATACCTTGAGCAGCTGAGTCTAGTTGAGAGGCATCCCTCTCCATGGCAGGCAGGTTGGAGTAGGTAATCTCTGAAATCCCCTCCAACCTAAGCAATTCTGTGTTACTTAGAATTATGGCTTCATCTGCAATAAATGTCCCAATACCAACAAAAAAAAAAATGCATTTGATTGTGATTAGTGGAAGGAAAGAAAAAGTAATCTTCTGTGGATTGCATGCAGATGTTTTGCCTCCAGTTTGAGGAAATGCCACTCTCTTGTTGGTTTGGTTTTCTTCTTTTTTGTATTTTTCCTTGGGTGCTGTGAAGAGTCTTGCATCTAATTTCAAGAGCAGAACCAGCTCTTGTGGGAGCCTGCAACTTTATTGCCACATAAGTCATATTGTGAGATCCTTTGCTAGACTCAATCTACCAACACAGTAAGACTATCATATGTCCTGTCTGTGTGTTTTGCTGCTGCGTGAAAACAGCTGAATAAAAGGGAGCACTCTTAGTTCTTCCTTTTATTAGTAAAATGAAAGGGGGGGGAGGGGATTAATATCTAAGAATATTAATATCTAAGACTCCAGTAGTTCATAATCAGCACCCAAATTCAAGAACTGCTAGGCAAAGACCCTGAGCTAGGTTCTTCCTCGTATGAAGGCAGCAGGTGCCGTTACCACATCCTCCTCTGTGGGCTGCGGTGTAAAACTCTACCCTGGGCTCAATACTTCAAACCTCCAATATCTGCACTGCTTTGCCAGTGAGGATTATACATTTTTCACAAAGTGTGCAAGGATGCTTTCAGAAGAAAAGAAAAAAAAGGTAATATTTCCATGGCTACAGATCCTTCTCATGCAGGGAAATGGCTTATGCAACTCAGCCAGCAGAGAGCTAATAAAATGAGAGGAAGTAATTAGATGAAAGGATGGTTGAGTGTTTGATGTCAGATTTCTGGGTTTCACCTGAAGCCCTTGGGAACTGTCTCAGGTGGCCCAAAATGCTGTCAAGGTTTGTATTTTGCCTGAAGACTACACCTTATTTCAAGTCTTGTCAATTTTTGCTGCTGCATTGTGCACAGAAGTGGTCCTCGTGCAGTTTTATACTTGCAGTTAGTCCATATGCTGCTGTGTATTCATAGCTCACATACCTGTCATGCAAACAAAAGTTTGACTTGGATTGCTGGTATCAATATGAACCTATAAAATCCTGGAAGATTTGAGCAGCATTAAATACTAAACTATTTTTATCTCCTCGTGCGGTACTTCCACAATGTGAAGTACTGGAATCAAGATCTCCCTGGCATTAGCAGAAGGTGATGGTGCAGGGAATGTCTGGCAGATAGCTTCTGCCTGTAGGGTCCTTACTCTCAATGCCTGAACTTTCATCTATTTCCTGAGATTTTCTGAGTTATGGATCAGGGCAGTGACATAAAATTTCACGTCTGTCACCTAAACTGAAATGTAGTTCACATCTGGGATGCCGTGTCCAGTTCTGGGCTCTCCGTTTGAAGAGGGACGGGGAACTACTGGAGGGAGTTCAATGGAGAGCTGCAAGGCTTATGAAGGGACAGGAGCATCTCTCCTTCCAGTATCTGAAGGAGGCCTACAAAAAAGCTGGGGAGGGACTTCTTAGGATATCAGGAAGTGACAGGACTAGGGGGAATGGAGTAAAGGTGGAGGTGGGTAGGTTCAGACTGGATGTGAGGAGGAAGTTCTTCACTGTAAGAGTGGTGGTACCCTGGAATGGGTTGCCCAGGAAGGTGGTTGAGGCCCCATGCCTGCAGGTGTTTAAGGCCAGGCTGGATGAGGCTGTGGGCAGCCTGATCTAGGGTAGGGTGTCCCTGCCCCTGGCAAGAGGGTTGGAACTAGATGATCCTTGTGGTCACTTCCAACCCTGACTGATTCTGTGATTCTTAAGAGAAAAGACTGAGAAACCTGGGGCTGTTAAGCTGGAGAACAGAGGGTTGTGAAGGAGACCTGACCAATGTCTACAGATATCTGTAGGGTGGCTGTCAGTAGGCTGGAGCCAGGCTCTGTTCAGTGATACCCGGTGACAGGATGAGGGACAATAGACATAAACTCAATCACAGGAAGTTCCATCTCAACAGGAGAGAAAGCTTTTTTTTAATTCAGAGGGTGCTAGAGCCCTGGAGCAGACTGCCTAGAGTATTATTCTCTAGAGATCTTCAAAACCCACCTGGATATATGTTGTGCCCTGGGTGATCCTGCTTTGATTGGGTGATTGGACTCAGTGGTCACAGAAGGTCTCTTCCAACCCCTAGCATTCTGTGATTCTATGAATAGGTCAAGTGTCTCAGTTCAACATAAAGAATTATGAGACTGTAAGAAGGCTCTATTTAATTGTTTTTAATGCCACATTCTAGTTCTTGGTTTATCTTTAATCACTTCTGTAGCCATACAGACCATTGGAGTAGGAGGAAGCACTCAGAATTTCTGCTCATCCTTAAAGCCCTGTCAGATATTTTTGAATGCTTCTGATCGTTTCCCTTTAGAATTCAAAGTGCTTCCAGTTTTAAAATAAAATCCTACCATTACAAGGAATCAAAGAGGAGTCTCTGCTTAATGAGGTGAAAGCATTTTTAAGGATTGGATGCTAGTGTGACACATGGTTGTAACTTAAAATAGTATCTGGCAAGCTAGAAAGAAATCCTGTGTTAATTGAAGGACAGCTTCAGTAAAGACAAAAGGAAAGAATCCAAATGATGTATATATGAACCAAAACAGATGTTGAAAACATTCACCAACATCTTTTAAGTACTAGTAAGGAAAGGTGACAATGCTAATTTGGGTGAGAGGATATGATTGGTAGCCTTTGACTTCTTTTTGTAACAGCCAAATCTAATGGATCCTATTTATACCAGTGTGAAGAGCTTCCAGTCACATTGTAATGATTTCTAAGGGCTAATTTGAAGGAGATTGCACTACGATTGTCAAGTTGACAAGCTCATATCCTCTCCTTGATGTGAAGTGCTAAGTTCATGAAGATGTCAACGTGTTGCCTTGCCAAGTTTCCTAGCTGGAGAGTTATACTGCATAATAGTCATAAAATTTCAGATCCTCCAGCCTTATCAGTTCAAGCATTGCAGGGTTTCTTAAGGAAAAAACCATGGTACAACCAAGTAATTTTTGGATAAGTTTCATTGAACTGCATTATCAGGATTGATTTCACATTGAGATTCATTGCTGGGCAGATGCTCAATATTCACACTTGCTCTTTCAAAGTCAAGCGACATTCCTGCTGACATTCAGTGGAAGCTTTGCCTAGGTTGGTAAAAAGGAAGAAAAAGTCAAAAACTTGGGCAATTTGAGGCTGCTTCAGGAGCTGTGCATGCATTAGCACATATGAGTAAGATATCTATCCACCTCTTGGTACTACCATTCTCCTTGCTTTGTTAAGTCGTTAGTCTTAGCTGTGTGATCATAGAATCATAGACCTGTCTGTGTTGGAAGGGACCTCCAAAGATCATCTAGTCATAGAAACATAGAATTATCAGGGCTGGAAGTGACCTCAAGGATCATCTAGCTCCAGCCCCCCTGCCATAGTCAGGGACACCTCACACTAGATCAAGTTGCTCAGAATCACGGAATGTCAGAGACTGCAAGGGACCTCGAAAGATCAACCCGTTCAAACCCCCCTGCCGGAGCAGCATCTCCTATACCAGATTACACAGGAACACATCTAGGCAGGTTTTGAATATCTCCAGAGAGGGACACTCCACAACCCCCCTGAGCAGCCTGTTCCAGTATTCTGTCATGCTGACAGTGAAAAAATTCCTCCTCATGTTTAAATGAAGCTTTCTCTGCCTCAGCTTCCACCCGTTGCCCCTTGTCCTGACATCCGGGGATGAGGCTTCTACCATCTTCCTGGGCAACCTGTTGCAGCCTCCCTTGCTTACTAAGCAGAGGCATTCTCAGCTATATCCACAGGGGTTATCTGAATTAGAGCCTCCTTGATTAAAAGGAGTGAAGAAAGTTGGGCCAAATGCTGACATACTCCAAACACTCTTGCCACCTCCTCTGAAAGTGCCTCATCTCAATCTGAATAAAACAGAGTCTGAGTCAGGGTACATCACTGAGTCAAGGCACATCACAGAATTCAATCTCCCTCCCCACCAACAGCCCATGAAATTAGTGAGACAGTTGAGAAGTGACAATTGAAAGGGTGTGGAGCTGGCATGATTGAGTTTACTCATGATGAGATACCTTTAATTTTATGGTTGCTTTCGAGATGCTCTCTGAAGTTTTGTTGAGAGTGCCTATTCATCTGGATAGGAGCCCTCACACTCTTAATAGCTCTTCTATACATCTAATGAATCAGTCAATCAATGCCAGCTTCAAGAGTTGTGCTGCTGGATGCCGGCTGGGTTTTTTTTTGTCTGTCTCAGTGGGATTTATTTATTTTACTTTTTTCTGTATAAAACCATTTCTCGTGTTTTAATTTGTACTTACTAAAATGCATGCTCTTTTGAAGTGCATACCTTACAACTGACAGCTTGGAATCTGCCACCAGGCTTACCTCTTACTGAGGCGCTGCCTGCTAAGTGGAGGAAATTGTCCAGCTTCTCAGTGCCAGGCTAACAAAGCACTGCTCATTTTTTTCTGGTGAGACTCTTGTCTCTCTCATGGTGACTGTAAAATGTTTGAGCTGTTTCTCTTCATTTTCACTATGTCCAGAAAAAAAGGAAAACAAACATAAGCCATCCTGAGACCTCCTGGAGTGACTGTTGCCAAAGTAGTGTTAGCCTGTGGTAGAAAGGCTCTTGCCTCTCAATGAGAGCGAAGGAGAGAGCCCAGCACTCACCGACATTCTTGTGAGAACCCATTCAGAACCTTCTACTTAACTCCTTGTCTTGTCATTTGGGGCTTTAAGAGAGAAATATGGGGATTCTTCTGATTGGGCAGTCCTGTGAGGCAAGAAATGTTCTTGAGAAGACACTTCTTTACAGTCAGGGTGAGAAGTAATGGAGCAGCCTGCCCAGAGAGGTTGTGGAGTCTCCTTCTCTGGAGACTTTCAAAACCCACATGAATGCGTTCCTGTGTGACCTTGCCTTGGTGATCCTGATCTGTCAGGGTGGGCTGCACTGCATGATCACTACAGCTCCCTGCCAACCCCTAGCATTCTGTGATTCTGTCAATTCTCATGCTTCACCTTCTTTCTTTCTCAGACACGTTCATCTAAATGACCCTTGGAAACCACAGTACCTGATTTTCTTTCAGTCTTCAGTATCTTTACAACATGCCTGAGAGGTGAAGAATTGTGCTAGACCCACCATGAGGGTCTAAATGCAGAGCTTTGACACCTGAAGAATTGATATCAGTACTCCTTTTGTATTGACAGGTCAATAAGAGGTCCTTATGCTAACATTGTGGGTTAGCTAAGAATACTGAAACACTTGAGGTGCTGGTAACTTGGCAGCTCTGAGAAGCCTGGAGCATTCAAAAGTAAAGCTGCATTCTTATACATTAGCAATAGAAGAAGAGGAAACATCCTCAAACTGCAGCAGGGGAGCTGGCATTAAGAAAAAAAAAATTCCCAGCAAGAGTGGTCAGGCATTGGAATGGGCTGCCCAGGGAGGTGGTTGAGTCACCAAATCTGGAGATGTTTGAAGGTTGTTTAGATGTTGTGCTTGAGAATATGGTTTAGGGGTGACCTCGTAGAGTAGGGTCAAGACTTGAGTATTGTGTCCTGTTCTGGACTCCTCAATTCGAGAGATGTTGAGATACTGGAATGTGTCCAGAGAAGGGCGACAAAGCTGGTGAGAGGTCTGGAGCACAGCCCTGTGAGGAGAGGCTGAGGGAGCTGGGGGTGTGCAGCCTGCAGAAGAGGAGGCTCAGAGGTGACCTCATTGATGTCTACAGCTACCTGAAGGGAGGCTGTACCAGGTGGGGGTAGGTCTCTTCTCCCAGTCAACCAGCAATAAAACAAGGGGACACAGTCTAAAGTTGTGCCAGGAGAGGTCTAGGCTGGATAGGAGGAAGTTGTTGCCAGAGAGAGCGATTGGCATTGGAGTCGGCTACCCAGGGAGGTGGTGGAGTCGCGATCCCTAGAGGTGTTCAAGCAAAGCCTGGATGAAGCACTTAGTGCCATGATCTAGTTGATTGACAGGGCTGAGTGCTAGGTTGGACTGGTTGATCTTGGAAGCCTCTTCCAACCTGGTTGATTCTATTGTTCTGTAATTTCATGAGTTGATGATATCAGTAACTGTTCCAACCTGAAAGGCTCTGTGATTCTGTGCTTGACCAGTTAACTACCCAGCTTCTCCTGGATATAGATAGCAAGGCAATTGTCTCGGTGTGGGCCTTTGAGTGCATCTGCAGTAGGAATTTCTATTCTTAACATTGGCAGTGCACCCTGAGACTTCTTCCCATCAGGTTTCTCCTCAGCCTTGTCCAGTTTGTCTTCTGAGCTTTTGCTGGAGCGTGTGTAGCTGGGTAATATACGATCTTTGACACAACTCCAGTAACACATTGAAGATTCTTGTCTAATTTGCTGGAGAGGTGTTAAAAACAGGAACAAGTGAGAAGCAATTAAGCAAAATGCATGATTGCTTGTCCTCACACAGATCTCGAATTAAAATAGTGAGCATTATTTCACTTGAATGTGTTTTCTTTACTTTATTTGTTAAACACTCCGTGAGCATAAATTCGCTATGCTATACTCGAGGCTGGTGAGTTATGAAAATGGAAGTTTCATTACTGTCCTGGTCCCAGAAGACAGTATCTTTATTACCTTTTCAGTTCAGATTCTGGGCATAATATTATGTTTAAAACCATAGATCAGCCAGCAAGGCAATAGGTTTTATGTAAAACGTGCTACTTTTAAAAGATATAGGAAGCAGAACTGCTTTTCTTCATATGAGCGTGAAAGCCTATTAGAAAAATTGGAATGGTTCCCTTTCTGTGCATTAAACCCTTGCTGCACCTTGTTGTGATACTTCATGCTAGGAGACTCACATTTATGCCTCCCCATAAGTTTTTCAAACCACCTGCATTAAAGTAGTTATGCTAACCAACATATACACAGGCTCGAGCTTTATGGTCTGGCTGTGAGCAGTCCCTGGGGCAGTGGGGAGCAGCCTATTAGCTCCCATCTAAGCGAGCGGGATGAATACTCTCCTACCTGAAATCACCCTTCAACCTCACTATGGAGCCATTTGAGAGAAGACCAGATGAATACACACAGATGCTAAATCCATCTGCACCTTAGAAAGCATTGACTTCCTAAATGGAAACTGTTCTGAACGTGAGTACAGTCTAATCCATAACTTAGCAATCAATAAATGTGCCTGTGACAATGGGATTTTTGACAAGAAGCACTGCAAAATCTTATTTACCTCCCCTGCATAGCAGGCAAATATCCACCAGGGAAATTGTGACTTTTGAGGTAGATACAACTCTAAAAGCGCTCAAATGAGTGGTGCAGGCTTTGGCTACAGAGGATAAAAAGGAAACCTGGATTAGCTAAAAGTAGTTGTATTTAAAACCAATGTATTTTCTTCCTCGAGGAGAAAAAGGCAAAAAACAACCCAACTTTAATCTTGGACTAGAAGACCACAGGTAGAAAAGTTCAGGTCTTGCCCTTCTCAGTTTTGAAAGACACTTTTCTAGTTCAAAGGGGCTTTGGTTTAGCTTCAGGGGAAATATCAAGGATTATAATTGGAAGACTTTTCTAGGTGTTCCTAGCTGGATTTCAGAAAGACGGTATATACTTAACAAAACCACACACACACAAAAGGACAGATCAACTTTGAAATGAACCTTTCATTCTTTCTGCTGCCAGGAAGTCTCTCCTGTCACCTGCGTTTTCCCTGAGAGGGAGGAGTGTGGAAAAAGAGATAAAAGGTTCTGAGAAGGAGGCAAAGAAAGAAAAAGGGGGGGGGGGAGGGGGGGAAGAGAGACAGAGAGAAGTGTGGGATTAAACATAAATTAAAACATGGGAGGTATGTTTGGTCCCAGATTTTCCTCATAAATTGATTCATCTGGAAATATTTGTATTTAATGGGATATTTCAGCAACTAATTGCAGCATGGTTGATTAGAAATCATAGAATTACTCAGGTTGGAAGGGACATTTAAAGGTCAGCTAGTCTAACTTCTCTGCAGTGAACAGGGACATCCTCAACTCAATCAGCCCCACTGAACCTCACCTCGAGTATCTCCAGGGATGGAGGCTCAACCACCTCTCCAGATAACAGGTTTCAGTGCTCACCCACTCTCGTGTTTGTGGAGATCACTAAAGGTGGGCACCACGAGCAGCTAATTAGAGTCATCTGCTGCTCTGTGCTGTGCTCTGACCCTCTTCTCACTCCCAAGTCATGGGAAATGAAATGCTGGCTCTACTGAAGCCAGGGAAGCAGTGTAGCTGACTTTGGGGGTGAAAGCAGGGTTGTGCCTTTGACATTAATGACTGCACTGGTGCCCGTGTTTGCAGTTTGAGGCTGCTGACCGATTGTGCACTTTTCTTGAGCAAGCAGTATCTTTTCCCTGCTTTTAGTTCTCCTTGGTGCATGCTCTGTGTGTTGTGCACCTGCTGATTAAATGTAGTCTTCTGGGTACAGGAGCATTCCAGGTTGAGAACAAAATATTTCAGCAATGATGTAGTTAAGGTACATTAAAACAATAAAGAACACACCTTCTTTGTGTAGCTCCTTAGGCCAGGGACTCTTGCTTTGAAAACAAAATGGGTCTTTTGAAGAAATGGTTTAGCTTGCAGTAAATTAACCACTTTACATGTTTAGCAGAAGAAATGTTAGTGCTTGTGTATTTTAAGAGCTATAAGCAAGAAAAGGCTTGCTGTTTCCCCAAATTATTTCTGGATTCTGACATAACTGAAGACACAGGAGTCACTTAAATCTTTTAACAGTGCCTGAAAACATGATCTGTTTAGGGATGTCCCTGCTTAGTGCAGGGTGGTTGGACTAGAGGTGCCTTCCATCCCACTGCGTTCTATAATTCTATGAGGATTCTAAGAGAAGGCTGAGGAGAAACCTCATCACTCCCCATGGCTACCTGAAAGGATGTTGTACAGTGGTTAGTGCTGGTCTCTTCTCACAGGTAATTAATGACAGAACAAGAGGGAACAGCCTTAAGCTGCACCAGAAGAGGTTAAGGCTGGACATTAGGAAAACTTTTTTCACAGAGTGATCAGGTGTTGGAATGAGCTGCCCAGGAAGGTGGTTGAGTCACCAGCCCTGGATTTGTTCAGAGGTCGTTTAGATGTGGTGCCTGGGGATATGGTTTAAGGGTGAACTTTGTAGAGTTGGTCGGACTGATGGTTTGACTTGATGATCCCAGGGGTCTTTTCCAACCCAGTGAATTCTATGATAACTGCTACAAAATCTAATATAGAATCACAGACGGGAAGACTCCAGAACGTTTCCTGCGCAGCCTGCTCCAGTGTTGAGCCTCTTCTGGGCAGTTTCTTTGTCCAGAAGGGAATTTGGAGGAGACCTCCAAGCTCATCCAGTCCAAGCTATCACCCAGCCCTGTCCAATCAACTAGATCATGATACTAAGTGCCTCATCCAGTCTTTTCCTGAACACCTCCAGGGATGGTGACTCCACCACCTCCCTGGGCAGCCCATTCCAATGGCAATCACTCTGTAAAGAACTTCCTTCTAACACCCAACCTAGACCTCCCCTGGCACAACTTGAGACTGTGTCCCCTTGTTCTGTTGCAGGTTGCTTGGGAGAAGAGATTGACCTCCACCTGGCTACAGCCTCCCTTCAGGTAGTTGTAGACAGCAATGAGGTCCCCCCCTGAGCCTTCTCTTCTCCAGAGTAAACACCCCCAGCTCCCTCAACCTCTCTTGATTCTATGATGGATTTCTGTATTCTTTCTAATTTGTATGTAATTGTGAATACCTGTAAATATATTGTACAGATGTGCTGGTAAATTTAGCTTTGCTGTAAATATAGCTTCATCTTACTTCCAGCCCATCTGAACTGGTCTGGGAAATTTCAGTAGTGTGTGTGGGAAGTTCCTAAAGGAGTTAAAGGTGCATTACTCATCTCATTCTCAGCCTGAGGTTTTTCTGGGTATGTGCCCCAGCGATGCAGCCTTTGATATTTAGAGGTCTTTTGCTTATTTCTGCAGGCACTGGTGAGAGTCCAGACTATCCTCAGAATTACTCTATTGTGTGAAAAAGGTGGCTGGAAGCTAACACATTATTTTTTGCTCTTGTCATGGTTTGTGCTGCAGAGCCTGACTTTCCTTTGTGTCACAGCCCTCCATCGCCCAGTAAGCGCAGGCTGGCTGTAGGGCTTGAGTTGTGCAAAGAGACCTTTTTTGAGTTTTCATGATTGTAGACATGTCTGAGTCCAAGTCTCTGAGTTATTCTTCATCTTTGTATGGGGAATTAGGGAAGCTCAGAGACGGAGAGTGCATTGATAGAATTAAGGGGAAGCAAAGGGCAGCTTTGATATCATGGCTTTTGACAAGGAGAGGAACTAAAGAGAATTATGGTGACCTGAAGTTGCCACACGGTCTGTTTTAACTCAGACTTCATGTGACAGGCTGGTAGGGGGAAAAAAAACCCAAACTAAAATCAATATTCTATTCTAGATGGCAAATACTGTATGGTTTTGTCTTACCCATTATTTCAAAAGCATGACTTCAGCATCTAATAGTGCAACCTTTGTCTTGAGATCAGACATTTTGGAGGAAGGTTCATCTCTTGTGTAGAAAAAGAGGAGAAAGTTATTTCCCTTCTAGTCTCCTATTATTGCTCTCACCTCCCTTCCAGGATCTGAAAGATTCCACTCCTGTAGGAATTGCATTTACTGCTCCACTTAATTTGCCTGGTGGTTGTAATTTTCTCTGACTTTTCCCTTCTTGATTGGAGAGGATCCCTCTGCACTCTCCCACAACTTCACTGGGAAAGGAAGGTGGGAGGAACAGCAAAGGTTGAACTGATTTCAGGACTGATGTGTTCTTGCAGTTGATGGTGGGAGGCTTTTTTTCCCTCCTTTGCAATAACACCTGCTGCTATTGGAACTGTCAGTAAAGTGGGAAAATGCAATTAATATTTTTTTGGTCTCTGCCTTTCACAAAATCCTTACTTTTCTGCAAGCAAAGCTCTTGAAAGAAATCACAGGTTCACCTTGAGAAATGATAAGAGAGGAAAGAAACATAGCAACATTCTGTGTGTCCTTTGCTCATTAGCAATGACAGACTGTGGAGGGAAGATATCCTACAGCATGGGTTTTGTAAATACAATTGCAATAAAATCTAATTTCAGGACAAATAAAGATCAGGAAAGGAAGCTAATTGGACATTTCTTTCAAAGGCTGCTTTATCTTCAACTTTATGTCTTAACAAGTTAAGCCAGAAATGTTAGCAGCCTGAAATTGTAACACAGGGAAGAATTATTACACTTTGTGTCAATTAGGTGGGATGTTTTTTAACTAAATATACCTGCCCCTTCTACAGCTTTTGCTGAGGAAGGTGGAAACCTGCCTCGTGAGTGACTCACCAAAGTCCCATTACCAGCGCATTTATTCTGTTGTGCATCACCGATGCATCCTGAGCCAAAAGGGAAGCAGCAGGAAGCCAGAACCTCTGCTCTGAGCAGTCAGATCAAATCAGGAGGTTACATTTTCACAAGATGATGAGCTGCTTTAGCTGCCATTGGAGTCCCAAATCTTCTTTCCCTACAGTATTTGGTATCTGAGTAAATAGGAAACTGCTACCCTCAGTAAACCCCCTTACTCTGTGTCCTGGGAGTGGATGTTTCTCCAGGCACCTGGTGGTCCTGAGTCTCTGTGTGGAGCTGGTATTGAGTTTATTGTGTGATCCTGGTGTCACCCAGAACTCAATGAAAATCACTCCTTAGCTGCAGTAAGAGATTCCTGGATTCATACAAAGGTTTGGGTTGGAAAGGACCTTAAAGATGGTCTAGTTCCAACCCTCCTGCCATGGACAGGATACCAGATCACTCATCCAATCTGGCTTGGAACACCTGCAGGGAGGGGGCATCCACAACCTCTCTGGGCAACCTGTTCTAGGGTCTCACTGTGCTCACTGTCAAGAATTTCTTCCTGATCTCCAGTCTAAATCTGCCTTCCTTAAGCTTCAATCCATTCCCTCTCATGCTATCACTACAAGCTCTTGGAAACAAAAGCCCTTCCCAACTTTCTCATAGGCCCCTTTTCAGGTACTCGAAGGCTGATCTAAGGTTTCCCTGGAGTTTTCTCTTCTCCAGGCTGAACAGTCTCAACTCTTTCAGCCTGTCCACATAGACAAGGTTTTCCAGACGTCTGATCATCTTCATAGTCCTACTCTGAACCTTCTCCAGCAGCTCCATTTCCCTCTTATGCTGAGAACACCAGAACTGGATACAGTAAGCCAGGTGGGGTGTCATAAGAGCAGAGACAGGTACATATAAAACACCAGAGACCATATAGAGCATACCTCCAGAAGTTCCCTTTACCTCAGAGAGTGTACAATGTGAAGAATTCCATGTGTTTAGGATTCTTCCCATCAGAGCAGCCCCACTCCCACTCCACTATCCGGGAGTGAGTTGCTCAATTGTGTCATGGTGCAGTCTGTATGAATTCTTTATCTATCCCTCACTACAAGAAGCACTTTGAAAGGTGAATGAAGGGTAAAAAAGGAGGGTAAAAAAGCTGGTTAAGGGCATGGAGAACAGTATGAGGGAACAAGGCTTGTGAAGTCTGGAGAAGAGGAGGCTGAAGGGAGACCTCATTGCCTTCTACAACTCCTTGAAAGAAGGTTGGAGTGAGATGGGAGTTGGTCTCTTCTCTATAGTATCGAGTCACAGAATGAGAGGAAATGGCCTGAAATTGTGCCAGAGAAGGTTTAGATTAGAGATAAGGAAAAATTGATTTACTGAAAGAGTGATCAGGCATTGATTGGAACAGTCTGCCCAGGGAGGTGTTAGAATCACCATCCCTGAAGGTGTTCAAGAAACATATGGACATGGCACTTAGGGGCATGATTTAATGGCCGTAGTTGGACTCAATGATCTTAGAGGTCTCTTGCAATCTGAATAAGTCTGTGATTGTATGATTCTGTAAATAGCTCTGGGGCAAAAAGTTATCAGGATTCTTGAGAGAGGTTGTCTTTAATTTTCCTCTGCAAAGGAATTGCAAAGGGCAAAACTCACGCTGATGTAACCAGAATTAGGACTTCTATCTTGTTCTTTAAAAGCCTCAATCTCTACTGCATTAAATCTTTACTTTAAACCTGAACTATTTTTCAGTGTAAATAATTGAAGAGCCTAAAGGGCAGTGCCTGGAATGTTCATGATCCCATTTTTCTAAGCATTAAGAAAGTGCCTAATGCAAATCAGTCTCTCCTTGGGTTGCATAGGTGCTCAGTACGAGTCTCTGAACAGCTTTCATTAGAGATGATGCACAACGCCTGATTAATTTACAAGGCTGTTAATATTTCTTTGTCAATTTCCCTGAAATGAGAGCTTAAAAATATCTGAAGTCTTCAGGACAGTTCATCAGCAGCAAATATCTTTGAGATGGAAATGTTTCCTCTCTTAGTGAAAGGCCAGCAGTGCCTACAGAGCCTGCATGTGGGATGGATAATGGTGCTTCAAAGCTTCAGCAGAGCCTTAATGAAGGGAATGAAATGTTCTGAGGTTCATTAAATTTGGTGAAGTACCTGCAACTACATGCAGCATGGCATGTAGTTGGGGTGATGAGGTTTAGGGGAGACAGAGGTTTTATATCCTACTTCCAGCCTTTCTCAGACATGACATTTCCTCTGGCTACTCCTGTAAGTAGAAGTGGTGGAAGCATGCAAATTCTCAAATGACAGAGGGTCAATATGGTTGGAAAAGACCTTCAAGGTTCTTGACCATGTGTCAGCAGTGTGCTCTTGTGACCAGGAGGGCCAGTGCCATTCTGGGGTATATTAGAAGAGCTGTGGGTAGTAGGACCAGAGGGGTTCTCCTTCCCCTCTACTCTGCCCTGATGAGGCTGTATCTCTAATATTGTGTCCAGTTCTGTGCTCCTCAGTTCAAGAAGGACCTTAGGGAATTGCTTGAGAGGGTCCAGCAGAGAGCCGTAAAGATGATGAAGGCAGTGGAACATCTCCCTGCTGAGGAGAGGCTGAGGGAGCTGGGGCTCTTTAGCTTGGAGGAGACTGAGTGGTGACCTCATTCATATTTATAAAGATGTAAAGGATGAGCGCAAAGAGGATGGATCAGGCTCTGCTTGGTGATGCCCAATGACAGGACAAGGGGCAATGGGTGGAAGCTGAGGCATAGGAAGTTCCGTGGAAACACAAGAGTGACAGAACCCTGGAACCGGCTGCCCAGGGGAGTTGTGGAGTCTCCCTCTCTGGAGATATTCAAAACCTGCCTGGACTCATTCCTGTGCAATCTGGTCTAGGTGATCTTGCTCTGGCAGGGGGGTTGGACTGCATGAGCTTTTGAGGTCCCAGCCCTTGGGATTCTGTGATTCTGTGATCAAGTCTCTGCTGCTTTCACTGCAGCTGGATGAGACTGAAAGGTTCATCTGGATACCTCTTGCAATACATGGTTCAGTGGGCTCATGCCTTAATGTAGCACTCGATAGGTGACTGTAAAGGGTTAGCCCTCCTAGGGGAGTAGTCTTGACCCTGACCCCAGGTCCTCCTGACTTCTCCTCAGGAGTGGGTCTGAACCTTACTCCAGGTGTAGCGGTTAGCCCACTCCCGCTTCCCGTCTAGCCCCCTATAAAAACAGAGGAACTTCCTGTTTCGTTCTCTCTTGCCCTGCATTCTTGCCTAACATCACCACCCTTTTGTTCCTGCCACTCTTTTGTTTTACCAGGTGGCCGTCCTTCCATGAGGTGGATAAACCCATTGATATCAATTTGTGTGTGTGTGTGTATATATATATGTTTTGTTTTTTCTTTCCCTATACCTCTTTGTAACTCCCCTACCTCAAATACCTTTTATTTGTTCTTAAAGTTTTCTCTTTTAACCTCCAAATCAAAGTAAGAGTAGTTATTTGGATGTGTTTTACCTTTTCTGCTCTCCATCTAATTCTTTTTCTTCGAAAAAGGCAAGGGAGAGGGAAAGGCATCCTATAATTGTTATTGATTCTATTAACTATATTTGAGTCTCTGGGAAATTTAAACTAGAACCAAGACAGTGACCCAATGTAGCCTGCACCTACACCACTGTTCAGCACACCTCTCTCTCCATGGCCTACCCCTCAGCAGCTTGTGGCTAGTGGTTCTGGCAAGTAGAGAGCTCTCCAGTTTCCAGTGGACTGCTACTGAGTAGAGCATGTAGTCAATGTAATTTGTGAAAGAAAAAACAGACGCTGAACATTGTAAGTTGTGACCGAATCTAAAGGGGACGGAAAGGTTTCTGAGTGCATTTCTCAATGTCTGTGCATGTGATTTCTTTCTGTGCTAAATGAAGAGCTCATGGGATCATACAGGGCTTAACTGCATAAAATCATAGAATTGTCAGGGCTGGAAGGGGCTGCAAGGATCATCTAGTTCAAACCCCACTGCCGTGGGCAAGGACACCTCACATGAGATCAGGCCATATCCTGCCTGGCCTTAAAATCCTCCGGGGATGGGGCTTCCACCACCTCCCTGGGCATCCTCTTTGAGTGTTTTGCTACCCTCATAGTGAGGAGCTTCTTCCTAATATCCAATCTGAATCTAACCCTTTCTAGTTTGGCTGCATTCCCCCCCAGTCCTATCACTACCTGACACCCTAAAAAGTCCCTCCCCAGCTTTCTTGTAGCCCCCTTCAGATACTGGAAGGCCACAATAAGGTCTCCTCAGAGCCTTCTCTTCTCTGGAGTGAACAGCCCCAATTCTCTCAGTCTGTCTCCGTAGGAGAGAAGCTTCAGCCTTCTGATCATCCTCGTGGCCCTCCTCTGAACACACTCCAGCACATCCATATCTTTCTTGTAACAGGGGCTCCAGAACTGATCGCCATACTCCAGGTGGGGTCTCACCAGAGTGGAGCTAAGAGCCTCCCTTGACCTGCTGGCCAAAGGAGGTGATTCTCTTGATGCCCCCCAGGATCTGGTTGGCTTTCTGGGCTGCAAGTGCACATTGGTGACTCCTGTTGAGCTTCTCATCCACCAGCACCCCCTTCCCAATTTGGAACCACGAGCGCACCCATTACTGGAGGACGGAAATGACTCTTATCCCTTCCCAGGAGTAAGAATGAGGTTATTGCACACTAACTGGAAGTTTAAAGAGAAATTCTGTTTGCAAGAGCACCTACACAAAAGGCAATCAGGTAGGCTAAGTACGAAACCCACTTAGGCCCAAACTGGCCTTCTAGAATCCTCCACCCCTTCCACCCTCGGTCGGCCTGAGGGTAGGCCAAAACCGCCCTCCCCAGCTGGGCCTACAAGGCCTCAGTGGCTCAGTCCCCTGCCTGCCATCTCCCCTATGAACCAGGTGATAAGAGCACTCGCTGCTCACAGAAGTGAAGGGAAGAAAGGCAGGGGAGAGAAGAGGGGAAAGATCAGTCAGGCAGTATCTTTTAAGCTGTGATACCAGAAGATGGAATAGAGTAGCAATATTACAATATCCTGGGCTGAGCAGTTCCATCCCCCGGGGATGGGCTTCTGTCCCTGTGGTTTTGTTAAGAGGGACCTAAGATCCCTCAGACTACCACAACCCCCAACTCCTTTTCTTCAGGGCTGCTTTGAAAGTAAAAATTAATGAGAACGTGGAGTGAAAAAAGGTATAGGAATTTAAAGTCTCTGTAAGTCTTGGACCTTATAGGAGAAGACTCCAGGAGGTAGGTGGGTTTGGGCTGTTAGGAGGTTGGCTCTGGTTTTGCTGGACCATGTCTCTGCAGCAGACTTCAGATGGAGGAGTGGAGGGTTTCCATGTGCTTTCCAAGCTAGGGATCACATTTTGCAGCAATCTTGATTTGATTTTAATTTCCTTTTGCACTAGTCAATAGTAATGCTTAGCTGAGTGACCCCTGTAATTCAAACATATTCCTCAGCAACGTCTTTTTGAATGAAATAACCTAATGATATAGTTTTAAACAAGAAATCCAAAGGTTTTCAGCAAAGATTAAAAGAGGAAAACTTTCTGAAAACACAGGTGCATGTCTGTTGCTGAGATACTGTCAGACAATGTGTAGAGACTAGAGATATGCCAGGGAATTGAGGAAAGAGAGCTTGGCTTTTTAGTCCGGCTCTCATCAAGAAACTCATCAGATGTTTTGGTTCTTTAATGAGTTCCTCAGTTGGTGGAACTTGTAAATTTTGAAGAAGAAGTCTGGGCTGCAGGAGTTTAATCTGTGTTATGTTTTCCTGGTGAGTTGTTACCAGTTTGACTGCTCTTCCCAGTGCCTGCTGTTTGTTGTGTGCCATTTGATTACAAACATGAAGCTGGGTGAAGCTGCTGACTCCATGTTACAGCTCCAGCAGGAGGTATTGGGTGACACGCTGGTCAACAGCAGAGCTTGAGGGGGCTTCCACCCCTCTTCCCTGAGGCAAGGATGAGCCAGTGTAGGAGGATGCTGCCATGTAAACCCTAGAGCCACGTTGCTATGCACAAGAGCCATGTCCTCCTTGTGTTGAGGGCCACGGAACTGGACACAGTTCTTGAGATGAGGTCTCGTCAGAGCAGAGAGGCAGAATCACCTCTCTTGATCTGCTAGCAATGCTGCTTTTGTTGCAGCCCAGGTTGCCACTGGCCTGGAGCTTGACCGCTGGCAAGGGGGCTTGGACTAAATGATCTGAGGGGTGGGTGTCAAGTGGATGAGGCCAATCATTTTTTGCAGGTCAGCAGCAATAAGACAAGAAGCAATGGCTACAGATTGGAATGCAGAAGGTTTCACCTCAACATGAGGAAAATCTTCTTTACAGTGAGGGTGACAGGGCACTGGAACAGGCTGCCCAGAGAGGTAGTGGAGTCTCCTCTGGAGACTTTCAAAAGCTGCCTGGCTGCATTCCAGTGTGAATTATCCTAGGGGATCCTGCCTTGGTAGGGAGGCTGGGCTCGGTCTCTGGAGGTCCCTTCCAGCCTCTTAAGTTCTGTGATTCTGTGATGGAGCCCTCTCAACCATTCTGTCATTCTGAGATTCTGGGTGATTCCATCCACTTGGACAGCAGAGCTTCTGTGTAGTGTCTGCTGTAACTGAATTATGGATCTCTTGCTTTCAGTGCTCCCTGATATGAATTCTGTGGTATCATAATGCAGGCATTGAAAGAAGGTTGTTTCGCTCATTATGGTATAGTATTGATGGTAACATATAGTTGTTTGGTTTTTTTCCTAGGTATAGCTCAAAGAAGCCACTGAGCTCCTTGGATTTTCCTTGTCTAGCTAAGAAAGTTGAGGATGTCTCTCTCTGAGTCACACAGAGTGGATGTGAGTTGCCAGACGCATTTTATTCTGCTTCTACGCTGCGTAAATTTGAACCTCAGACTTTCTATCCACAAGGTGAGAACTTACCTTATTTGTCACTACACAGCTCGCTACTCTCAGCTTTGTCATTTTCACCACTAATGGGATTTTGTGACTGAGTGACCTTGTTAATCCAGCAATATGTTGCCTGCCATATCGTCAGTAACAATGTTCCAAATAATAAAAGATGGGGGAAATGTGGGCCAAAATATATATATATATTTAAAAAAATAGAGAAATTGTGCTAGTTTCTTTCTATTTCTTTTGAGGAAAAGAGATAAGCCTCCATTATCTTAATTACATTACTTTTAGAATCTTCCTTAATGTGATGAATTAGTTATTAAAGCACTCCTTTTCTCTAACAAAATTTGACAAAACAGCTCTTAAAGGATCCTTTTTTGGGGGAGCAAGGGACTTAAATATGGAGTGGATCCTTTCAACATAACAATGCCCATCACTAGAGTGGGAAGATATTATGAGAAACATTTCTGTGAATGGATTTTATGATTTAAAAAAAATGGGTTTACAGATATTTGTTTTCTACTAATCACAGAATCATAGAATCAACCAGGTTGGAAGAGACCTCCAAGATCATCCAGTCCAACCTAGCACCCAGCCCTGTCCAGTCAACTAGACCATGGCACTAAGTGCCTCATCCAGGCTTTTTTTGAACACTTTCAGGGAAGGCGACTCTGCCACCTCCCTGGGCAGCCCATTCCAATGCCAATCACTCTCTCTGTGAAGAACTTCCTCCTAACATCCAGCCTATACCTCCTCTGGTACAACTTGAGGCTGTGTCCCCTTGTTCTGTTGCTGGTTGCCTGGGAGAAGGGACCTGCCCCCACCTGGTACAGCCTCCCTTCAGGTAGTGGTAGACAGAAAATGCTGACTATTCTATTTATGTAAAGTTGATGTGGATACTGTGCAAATAGGGGTGAACTGATGGCTTCATGAGCTGAGCAAATAGAGTTCTCCTTGTAGTACCTGAAGAGGTTGACAAGAAGGCTACACAGAGACTGTTTCCAAAGGCCTGCAGCAATAGGACAAGGAGCAATAGTTTGAAATGAAAGAAGATTTAGATTGGATATTAGGAACAAGTTCTGCACTCTGAGGGTGCTGGAACACTGGCACAGGTTGCCCAGGGAGGTAGTTGAGGTCTTATCCTTGTAGATACACAAGGTCAGGCTCAAGAGGGCTTTGGGCAACCTGATCTAATGAAGGATGTTGCTGCTGACTCCAAGGGAGTTGGACTAGATGACCTTTGGAAGTCTTTTCCAATCCAAACCATTCTATGATTCTAGGGATAGGGAAATGAAGCAACAACCAAGTCTCCTTAGTCTCTGTCCTCTGCTACATTTATGAGACTCACCCTCCCTTTTAGATTATGACTAAAACCTTCAAGGAAAGTTTATTTTGCCACCTGTCTGAAGGATGCATGAAATGAGGTTGGCATCACACTCATCACAGCTCTATGCCTGGCACATCTAAGGAAGAACCAAGCATCTCCTGAAAGGAAGATGTAATGAGGTGGGAATCAGTCTCTTCTTCCCAGTATCAGGTGTTAGAAATTGTGTCAAGGGAGGTTTAGGTTGAAGATTAGGAAAAATTTCTTTCCTGCAGGAGTGGTTATGTTTGGAACAGGCTGCCCAGGGAGTCACTGTTCCTGGAGGTGTTCAAAAAATGTTTAGACAGGTCACTTTGGGATGTGGTTTAGTCCTAACTATGATCTCGACTGCAAACGTTTTTTTCTGGGGAGGAGTTGTACGTGGGATAGTTAACATCTCTTGTTCTTTTCAAAAGTAAATAATCAATGCAGTTCACATCAAAAACCATAGTTTGTCAGCCATCATTTAGGCCAGGGATATGGTGTCAAATGGGGTTCTTTAACAGATAGGGCCTGCCAGCTGTGCATCTTTCTTGGCAGACAGCTCTAATCCTTCATGGTCCACTGCCTTTACCTTTATGAGTCCTTTTGATTGGTAATTGAGAGAATAAATCTTTGAAGAACTTACATAAATGAGGAGAAAAAAAAAGAGAGAGATTCCATTAAGTTTCAAGCAGTAAAATGCCTACTGGCATATTTTAGATGGTACCTTTTCAGAACTCTACACTTGAAATTCATTTTGCCAGACAAAGACTGGATGGGCATCCAGTGATAGGATTTGTTTTCTCATGTGTTGTCGTCTGCACCCTCCATAATTTAACTTTTAATACCAGCACAGGAAGTGAACTGTTCTGAGAGCTGGAGTGCTCTGAAGCACTTTGCAGCAGGGAAGATACAGAGCAGAATCAAGGATTGAGGCACTTCATCATCCGTACCCTTACTTAATTTATACAGATTAGGCATCCTTTTCAGTTAGGTCTTATAAAGCCCATCAGGCTGTGCTGATCTCTCCCCACTTCTCTTCTCTGCCTTTCTTCCCTTCACTTCTGTGAGGGGATACCTCACTGCTCTCTGCAACTCCCTGAAAGTAAGTTGGAGATGGGTGGGAGGTGGTCTCTTCTCCCGGGTAACAAGTGATTGAACAAGAGGAAAAGGCCTGAAATTGTGACAAGGGAGGTTTAGGTTGAAGATCTGAAAAAAATTCACTCCTGCAAGAGTGATCACTCCTAAACCATATCCCCACATCCAAATGAGCTTTAGAATCATAGAATCATAGAATGGTTTAGGTTGGAAGGGACCTCAAAGATAGTCTAGTTCCAATCCCCCACCATAGGCACCTCCTAGTAGAAGAGGTAGTTCAAGGCCTCATCCAACCTAGCCTTGAACACCTTCAGAGAGGGAGCATCAAGAACTTCTCTGGGCAACCTGCTCCAGTGTTTCACCACCCCCACTGTAAAGAACTTCTTCCTAACATCCAGTTTAAATCTTCCCTCTTCCAGTTTAAACCCATTACTCCTCATCCTGTCATTACAAGACCTTGTAAGTATGGAATGTGCACCGTGAGCAGAGAAGCACGTAGCTGCAAGCCCTTTAAACATATCCAGGGTTGGTGACTCAACCACCTCCCTGAGCAAGCCATTCCAATGCCTGACCACTCTTGCTATGAAAAAAAACATCATAATGTCCAGTCTAAATGTCCTGGTGTCCAGGTATTTTCCAACCAAACCAGTTCTGTGATTCTATGAAATAAAGGCTTGACCTCAGTAAATATGGAGCCCTTTTGGCTTTGTGGTGCTCTGGTTATCATTTCATAATTCTCCCTTTTACTTGTGCCTGTTACAAGGTGATCAGAATCCCATACAACACGGAGGAAGAGAGAATATATAGTGAAATAATGTGAGGGATTTCTCAAAAAGCTCAGGACCATTTGTGTTGTTTATCCATTCATGTGACAATTAGCAAAGCAATGCTGTAGGAATGCACTATTCAAAAGGCTGTGGCACAAGAAATGCTACATAAGTACACTAAAAGTGTAATTTCCCAACAGATAACCCTGCTCATTCTGTGGAGTTGTGGCTGTAAAGCCTGCATCAACTGCATATTAGCTTTGCAAAACAGACAAGTTCTGTTTATTTCAGCTAATTTACTCAGTGACTGCTCTCTGATTTGCAAGGTTAGATACTTCTGCTATAGACACAGCCACGTTTGTGCTGTACAAGTCACTCTGCCCAGTCTATGATATTGAATAGGTCATAACCTGTTGGTAGGGTAGGTGACATATGAATAGCAAGCTTTATTTTCATCTGCTGACTCTGTAGGCAGCATTAGACAATATTCAGATATAGTCTCTGTCACAAGCTTGTCGTGTTCAAGACTTAACCTCTGTGAAACAGTAAATAAATTCAGAGCTAAAAACTTTTAAAGGGAAATACTCTTCCCATTTCTGTGCACAGAATTCCAGGCATGGACTAGAGAGAAATTGTCATGATAAATACTTGAGCAATTGAGCCAAACCTAGCATTCCCCTGTGCTGCTGCTGCTGTCTGAAACTGGCACTGGGGATTCAGGATATTTTCTTTTATTTTTTCCTTAATTAGCAGCAGTATTCTCTATCTGAGGCTGCTCTAATGACTCTTCTATTTTACATTCAATTCTTTCCCCCCTCCTCTACCCCTCAAAGGTAGTTCTACAACTATCTCAAGGGAGGTTGTAGCCAGGTGGGGGTTGGTCACTTCTCCCAGGCAAGCAGCAATAGAACAAGGGGACACAGTCTCAAGTTGTGCTGGGGGAAGTATAGGCTGGATGTTAGGAGGAAGTTCTTGCCAGAGAGAGTGATTGGCATTGGAGTGGGCTGCACAGGGAGGTGGTGGAGTCACTGTCCCTGGAGGTGTTCAAGAAAAGCCTGGATGAGGCACTTAGTGCCATGGTCTAGTTGACTGGCTAGGGCTGGGTGCTAGGTTGGACTGGATGATCTTGGAGGTCTCTTCCAACATGGTTGATTCTATTCTGTTCTATGCAGGCAAGCTCTGTTTTGCACAGAAACAAGTGCATAGTTAACACAAGATATTTGAGATCAGTTTTTGGGTTGTAATTAGAGACATGACAACTTCAGAGTAGCTGTTCCCACTGACTCTAAATGAGAACAAAAAGAGTGGTACCTTTCAAAGCTAATATAGGGAAATATTCCTAGGTCTGTTATGTATTTACAATATATGCATTTAGGAATGTAGCAGCAGCACTACTGCATTTCTGTGAGCATCTAAGATAAGGGGGGGTCAGACATTGCCAGCTTTTAAATGCCTTTGGCCATTTAATGTGTAAAGCAAGTTGGAATAACCTTAACATCCTTGAATCACAAGGCCTATGAAGACACTCTGGGGTGACCCTAGATCTCCCTTCCAATACCTGAACGGAGCCTACAAGAAGGCTGCAAAGGGGCCTTTCATGAGGGTGACTAGAGAAAGGACAGGGAGAATGATTTGAAGCTGAGGGGAAGCAGTGTTAGAGTGGACTTTAGGAAGAAGTTCCTCGCTACAAGGGTGGTGGCACGCTATAATAGGCTGCCCAAGGAGGCTGCAGACGCCTCCTCCCCACGGGTGTTCAAGGCCAGGCTGAATGATGCCCTGAGCAGCCAAGTCTAGTTGAGAGACATCCCTGCCCATGGTGGGGAAGTTGGAGTAGATGATCTCTGAAGTCCCTTCCAACCTAAGCCATTCTGTGATTCTGTAATTTTAGACCTTAAATCCTGCAACATTGAGCAGGTTTTCTCAACACCATGCTTAGAATCCAATAGTTTGGCTGATTTTGGGCCACAGAATCATAGAATCACAGAATGTCAGGGGTTGGAAGGGAACTCGAAAGCTTATCCAGTCCGATCCCCCTGCCAGAGCTGAATCACCTAGACCAGATCACACAGGAATGTGTCCAGGTATGTTTTGAATATCTCCAGAGAGAGAGACCCCACAACTCCCCTCAGCAGCCTGTTCGAGTGTTCTGTCACCCTCACAGTGAAAAACTTCTTCATGTTTAAATGAAACTTCCTATGCCTCAGCTTTCACCCACTGACCCTTGTCTTGTCATCAGGCATCACTGAGCAAAGCCTGCTCCATCCTCTTGGCACTCAAAGGAGGAAGACATAGATGAGGTCTTTTGGGAAGCTTATGACCCTACCCCACTCAAGAAGTGGTGATGGCTGGAGTGCAGGTCCCAGTATTTATCTGAACAAAGAAATGGTTAACTCTCAGGTCTGGAAATTCAGGCTGGATCTGCTCTCCTTTGCCTACCGCACACAGTCTGCCACACATGCCCTAGCTACCAGCATCTGAGAATGAACATCCCTTCCTCTGTGCTGTACTAGGAGCTCTTTGGATACAGTATCCTTAGGCATGTGCACATTTGGGCAGGTGTCACTGCAGTGATTATACTTGGGCAGTCTGCTGAGCTTTCTTTAATTCGATGTAATTTTTACTAGAGCTTGACATATTGCCAAAGCGCAATCACTGCATTGACATCTGCCTGAGCTCCGGCTTTACGGGTCTTGTCTAGCTCTAGGTCTTATTCCCAGCCTTCATTTAGCTAACTAATATGCATATTTAATGATGTGCACATGGCTTCTTCATCTTGGAATGCAATATCATGTCTGGCTGGAAGGATTTCAAGTTGTTATTGCCTTGTTTCTGTTCCGGCCGCGGTCCAAGACTCTCTGCTGCTGCACATTAACTTTCCTCTGGCCCTAGTCTCTGAGCAAAGCCATTAATATTTTTATTTACAAGTGTAAATGAAATGTTTCCAGAAGAAATAAAATAACAGATTAAAGCTGTCATATTCTATAACCTTCTTCATGTCAGATACTTATTTTCCCTTTCCTTTAAGCACCAATTATTCTGCCTGGAAGGTGAGAATGGATTTTGTCTTGTTAATGTTATTTTTTTAGTCTTTCCTATTAAATCAGATATTAGATCCAGCAGATATATATTAAGTGTTGTGTGGAATTTTCCAGATGCTTTTTTTTCCTCCTCCCCTGATAATTGCTACAACAGCTGAGTTTGTGGGAATAGTCTCCCTGAAGTGCATGTAAAAATACAGACACTGCCTGCTCGCTTTGCTGACTCCCTCTTTTATTCTCCAATAATGATTTCTTTTCATTTAATGTCTTAATGAAAACTAATGTAGGAGATAAAGCTTTAAATTAGAATAAAAATGCTCTTCCTACTGTAACTGGCGTTGACTTGACCAATTAAATGCAATAAGAATTAAAAATTTATGTGTTTTTTAATAGTACAGTTAATAAGTGAAGAATACATCTTGTCTATTAAATATACAAGGATTCATTTAGTTATTGGATTAAGTCCTTAACTTTATGGAGACAATCACCAGCATGGGGAGAGAGACTGTATGATCACCAAAAAAAATATAAGTTGCAAGTATTGTTTTCTTTACCCATTTTCTTTCTAATAATGAAAACACCAATCAAAAAAAAAAGTATTTGTCAACTCCAAACATTGAGTTATTCCCTTCTGTTAAAAGCATATCAAACTTCATGGCAGTATCCATTGGGAAAGTATATGACATCCAAACCCATGCTAAACAGAAGTTACTTGCTAGTCGTGATAGAGGTTGAGAATGTGGTTTGAATTACACTTGGTATTAGAAGCTTCAGTTTTCTTTCTGGGATCACAAAAATCACAAAATGTTAGGAGTTGGAAGGGACTTCGAAGGACCAGGCAGCCCAACCCCCCTGCCAGAGCAGGATCACCCAGAACAGGTCACACAGAAGCACATCCAGGCAGGTTTTGAATGTCTTCAGGGAAGGAGACTCCACAGTCTCTCTGGACAGCCTGCTCCTGAGTCACCCTCACAGGGAAAAACTTTTCCCTTATGTTCATGTGGAGCCTTCTTAACTTCTGCTTGCCCCCATTGCTCCTTTTCCTATCATTGGACATCCCTGAGCAGAGCCTGACTGTCCTCCTGACAGTGCTCTTTTACATCTTTATGGACAAGAATGAGGTCACCCCTCAGGCTCCTCTGCTCCAAGCTAAAGAGCCCCAGTTCCCTCAGCCTTTCCTCAGCAGGGAGGTGTTCCAATGCCTTCAGTGTCTTTGTGGCTCTGTGCTGGACTCTCTCAATGAGTTCCCTGAGGTCCTTCATGGACTGAGGAGCCCAGAACTGGACACAATATCCAGATGCAGCCTCACCAGGACAGAGAATAGGGCAGGAGAAGTCCCTCGACCTACTCAGCACACCCCTTCCTGAATCTCACTGGCAGTTCATATCCTTATACAAAGGAAATGCTGATGTGGGACACAAGCCAGTCTTTGAACAAGAGATGGACTGGTCACCCAGCTCGATGGTATCTGAACTGTGATGCTTTAGAAAAGGCAGAAGTGTGATATTACATATGTGGGGAAAATGTTGTGATTGACTTTGAGGTGCACATCTGGAAACGCCTGTTCTCCCTGCTGCTGTTCCAGCAGCTGCAAGTGCCAGATGTGCCTAAAACCTGGCTTCCTCTCTGGCTTGGAGCTCCAAACATGGCCAATTGCCTTTCTTATAGGACTCCTGAGAGGTTGTGGCACAAGTGCTGCCAAATCTTTTCATCGCTCCATTCTCCCAAAACACAGAAACAAGTTCCACTGTGACGGTAGGATGGACTTCAGGAAGGAGTGCTGGCAAAGAGCTTGCCAGTGGGAGAGGGTTTTCAAAAGGAGGAAAGAAGACTTGTAGCAAGTAGGGTAGGTGAGACAGTCCCCCACTCAATTTTATGTTGCCTGCCAGTCTGCCTAGAGACAAAACCAGACAGTGGCTGTGCTTCCAATTAGCATTTCCAGCGGCAAACTGGCCTGATAAAAATGTTGTAGTGTAAGATGCAATTTGTGTCAGACAACTTCATTTGCCATTAACAACAGATACTGGGTTACTGAATGATGGTTCATAATCAGGACACTGAAGGAAGTCTCCATCAAATCCAGTGTGGCAAGCACTGCTCTGTTACAGGGGTAATGTTGCAACAGGACACAGCCTCAAGCTGCGCCAGGGGAAATTTAGGCTCGAGGTGAGGAGAAAGTTCTTCATTGAGAGAGTCATTGGCTACTGGAATGGGCTGCCCAGGGAGGTGGTGGAGTCGCCGTCCCTGGAGCTGTTCAAGGCAGGATTGGACGTGGCACTTGGTGCCATGGTCCAGCCTTGAGCTCTGTGGTAAAAGGTTGAACTTGATGATCTGTGAGGTCTCTTCCAACCCTGATGATACTGTGATACTGTGTGAATGCAGTTGGCAAGTTTGGAGTTGAAACATCTTTAAAAACCCAAAACATTTACTGGGGGGAAACTTTCCCCTTTGGTAATATCAGTAAGGGTTTAGCCATCCTTTTCATAGAGCTGAGGGTTTCATTCTGATTTTTAAAGGCAATAAATGTAAGCATTTTTTAAAGGATTTTTTCATGCAGGCAGATGCATTTTAAGTGTCCCCTCTCCAAATTTCTACTTAGATGGGCCAAAAGAATCCTGCCAAAAGGATGCTGTGAAAACAAGCCAAACGCAGTTCCAGCAAGGGCAACGTAGTGCCAGTTCTGCCTGATGGATGTCTCTGCATGTCAAAGTCAGATGCTCCAGAAGTGGAAGGACACAAGAGTAAGTGTGTTTCTGTGCTGTTATGAGTTTCCAAGCTTTCCCGGGTTAATCCCATCGGCTCCACCAAGAGCAGGATGGAAATTGGCTTCCCACAAAAAGCTCTGGGATTCATGCTTGAATATTTCAGTCTTTGGAGTAAGTGCTGAGTTTCATGAAGGGTAGAAACTGCCAAGTAGACCAGATTGGTTATGTCCAGAGAATCCAGGTGGTATAATGCCGAAGACTAATTGTAGCCCCTCTAGGGACTGCATCCTTGCCAGGGCATGTTTGAGCTCAGTTATCTGCAGGGTAATCTATCTGCAGGGTAATCTAATTCTGGAAGGCTCCCTGGTTTTGCAGGGATTATCTTCCACATCTTTCCAACTCTGAACCAAACCCAGTGCTGCACCGATCCTCCTCCTAGCTTCAAATGCAATCACTGTTACATGTTGGAGCCGTGCTGCATAGTTTCAGCTTCATACTTACTGTTCTCTTGTTATCAGTGTCTTGTTGTGATTGTGCAATATTTTCCCTTACCCATCCTTGTGCAGAGCTGCAGGAGACCTTAAACAGCCTTCCAGTACCTGAAAAAGGGTGTAGAAGAAAGCTGGGGAGAGACTTTTGTAAGGTGTTGTAGTGATAGGATGAGAAGAAATGGATTGAAGCTTGAGAAGGACAGATTTAGATTAAATATTAGGAAGAAATTCTTTCAGTGAGGGTGGTGAGACACTGGCACAGGTTGCCCAAGGAAGTTGTGGATGCCCCCTCCCTGGAGGTGTTTAAGGACAGGTTGGATGAAGCCTTGAGCAACCTGATCTAGTGGGAGGTGTCCCTGCCTGTGGCAAAAAGGTTGGAACTAAATGATCTTCAAGGACCTTTCCGAACCGAACCATTTTATGAATCTATGAGTCTATGACTCATAAGAGCTTTTGTTCTTGAGTTGTGAGCAAACCAAAAGGCAAGTCTCCTCCACAGTGCACAAGTGCAGTCCTGCTATCCCTGTTTAGGGACACACTGGGACACAGTCATTTCCTGCACTTGGTGTTCACTTTCGACCCAGCATATTTGTGTTAGGTAGTAGGTTGGACTTGATGGTCTCAAAAGTCTTTTACAATCTGGTTAATTCCATGATTCTGTGCAAGAGTATGCAGGTCTGGACACTGGAAAGTACTTCCAGACCAGTTGAATTCTATCACACTCACTTCTAGTCTTGAATTCACCTGCATTCACAAGAAATAAAGGCCTCTTTTGGTGACCAGCCTTCAGACTTTCCCTCTCCTGCTCATGGGCACAGTCACCTTGAAGAGTGTTTAGTGGACTTCTCTTCTGAGTCACTCAGGGGCCATAACGTACTTAACCCTATTGCGGTTAAGATCTGAGCACTGAGTATTGTTCATCCTTCCTAACATCTGAGAGCTAATCAACCCCCAGGAAAGTACTGCTCCTTTCACTTTTTGCAGCCTCCAGCTGCAGCTGGACACTTGTGCAGCACCACTTTGAAATCTGGGGTCACTGACATTTAAACAGCTCCCAAAATGTTACAACCACAGCCTGAAAATACAAAGATTGGGAGGAGGCCCCCTAAAACCAGTATGTTTTGGTAATCCTTATAATATTAATTTGGGAATTAAGATCATTTGATCCTAAGGTTTCTGCACTGCAACATCAATCCCAATAGATCCTCATCATACTCTGCAGGATAGTTTTATTATTTAGGCTGGGGACTGTGCAATGACATCTCTAAGGATTTGAGAAGACAAATGGCACCTCAGCCAATAAGTAGGTATTTTCTTGCAAGGTGGAAACAAGACGTGTGTGGTGCTTGAGATGAGGAATAGGGTGGCAAGGTACACTGAGAGTGATTTCTGCAGATGGATTTGCAATCTAGCCCTCTACCTTGTTCTGGAAAGGAGATGCTATCCCACCAGTAATTTTTTGGGTGTCTGCTCATACTGACTACATGAGAGTGGAAAGATGTCTTTATGGCAGGTGATTTGGTTTTTAATCTGTGGCAAGATTGTCTAAAAAGAATTAGCAAAGAAGTACCTGATGGCTGCTGATGTATATGAGTGCCTGCTTGTCAAATGCAAGAATCGTTACCATTCACTCATCTCCATCTTCTTGCCCATGTTCTTGAGAGCAGAGGCTTCACTTTTATTTTCACATCACATTTCTGTGTTTTAAAAACAAGAAACTTTTAAATTTCTTTTTTTTGTTCTGGCCCACAAATAATTCCCAGCTTCACCTTCTGCCATACTTGGAGCATTGATCTCCCTTCTGCTCCAATGCACAAGTGAAGCTGACTGGGTAAGTGGCTCCTGTGCCTTTAAAGGGTGGTCTCCCAGCCCTGGCCCTCGCCCTCTGTGTGATTATACAAGCAAGGTGGTGGAGCAGGTCTGCTCAGTGTGTTGGACGGTTCTGGGAGCTGTAGGACATCTCAATTGGAGCTCTGAGGTGTTGGTGAGTGCGCAAGTGGGAGGAGGTCACGGTTTGAGTAATGCCTGAGATCTGGTGAGTTTTCTCACCGTATCTTTGTGGTCTTTCAGTCCTGGTGAGTTTTCTCACCTTATCTTTGTGGTCTTTCAGACCAAGCTAAACTTACTTGTCCCTTTTGGCTGCAGTGCTTTCTGTGTTTGTATTTCATGTTCATCCCTCTATCTTTGTTCTGCCTAAGACAAGGCTGAGGTTTTGCTCTAGTGCATAGTCACAGGGCAGGTTTCAGGAGCACACTGCTGTGACCAAACCACCAGCTGGTGAGAATGTGGTGGCCAAGAGATGTTCACCTACTGGGTGTATTTAAAAAAAAAACAGATCTGTGCTTGTTTATCACCATGTGTCTTGGCTCTTCTCTGCTTGAAGCTCTGGATTTGCTTGGATTGTAGGCTTCTGGTCAAAACGACCACTGATTCCTAATTGCTTAATAGGTGACATATGCTTAACCTATAGTCTGTGTGGCAGCCTATTTCCCTATGCAGTTTTATTTGTAGTGTTTGTTTCAATGATTGATGGCAGCTGACAGGAGGTACTGAAACAATTGATAAAGGCAACTGACATTTTGTCAGCTGTCTGGATGACAGGAATGTATTGCTTGCATTTAAGATGGTTTGTGTGAATAAATCATGGTTGATGCCGAAATTCACCTTCAGCCCTTCCCTAGCAGCTCTTGAAAACTGGCTGGCAAAGGTGTTTGCTTAAGCAGTGAGCAATTTGCTGTAGAGGAGCAGATGCTTACCCTAAGTAACGTTTTCCTTAGCCACACTATTTAAACATTTAAAAGATTATTGAAAGGGTTGAATTCCATTCATGGCGAAGTTGAGCACCAAAGTGTTGTTCTCCCCTTTGAATGCTTTGTAAGAACAATAGCCATGTGCTGAAGACCAGTAGGGCAGCTTTTGATATGGATGAGAAGGAAGGCTGTATGTAATCTTAGGTGTTTCTCAGTCCTTTCTTTCGGAAAGATGCCAGCAGGCCTTGAAAGGACTGGAGTCTTGTACCTGCCAAGGCTTTCCATCTGTCTGTGATTCTCCAGGTGATACGTACTCCAATCTAACAAGCAATCAGTTTGATGAGCTTTGATCTCATTGTTTCTTCACTGCACCTCTTAAGACAAACACCTAAATGGCAGAGAATTCTGGTGTATACACACATTGTGCAGGCAAACCCCACCAGGGGTGTGCCCTCTGTGGGCGTGTAGAAACCAAGATGAGTTTCTTTTGAATTACAGAAGACTTGTCTACCCTTCAGAGAGTGGCCAGCTGCCGATACAAATGTGCTGTCTGAAGGGCTCCAAATTGCCGCTGTTACCCAAAAAAGGCAGCAGTTGAGCCAAAAGGTGCAAGCTGCTGGAAAGCAGCTCTGCAGAGAAGGACCTTAGAGTGCTTGTGGAGAGCAAGTTTGCTGTGAGCCAGCAATGTGCCTTGTCAGTTGCCCCAGCTAACTCAAGCATCTGGACTACTGCATCCAGATTTGGGTTCCCCAGTTCAGGAATGACCAGGAACTACTGGAGAGAGTCCAGTGAAGGGCAACAAAGAGGCTGAGGGGACTGGAACATAATGAAAGGATGAGAGACCATCTGCTCTTTAGCCTGGAAAAGAGCAGACTGGGTGTGGATTTTATCAATGCTTGTAAATATCCAAAGGGTGGAAGCCATGAGAATGGGACTGGGCTCTTTTCAGTGGTGGCCTGTGATAGGATAAGAGGCAACAAGTGCAAACTTGAGCACGTCAGATTTCAGTTCAACTTAATGAAGAAACACTGTGAGGGTGGTGGAGCTCTGGAGCAGGCTGCCCACAGAGGTTGTGGAGTCTCCTTCTCTGGAGATGTTCGAAACCCACCTGGATGTGTTCCTGTGCAGCACAATCTAGGTAAACCCGTGTTGTGCAAGATACATGTCCTGGCTTGCTCAGGCATGATCCCATCATCCCCCTTTCCTTTGCTGGGGGTGGGGGGGAAAGCAGAGCACAGGGAGAAGACGAGACTTGCCCAGACTCATACTTTCCAAATAAGGGAAAGCCAGCTGCTGATTTCACCCGATATGGTCAGGTTTGGCAAAGTGCCATTCTGATTGGCTGATCTCTGTGGTCCAAGGGGTCATCATGTTTTGGGCAATCAATAAATAGGCTTTTGCCACATAGGTTTTGGTTTTCACTTTGATTTTGCTTTGCCTGCAGTGACTCTTAAGCCACCGACAGAATTCTCTTCGAGTTTTGGGTACTGTCTGATACTATTTTGTGACTAAATATTCAAAGCTTCTCTGAAAGAAATTCCATAACTAGATTCTATTGTACCTTTCTGCCTTAGTAGCAGAAAGGAGCCTCTCAAGTCCCTGGTGGGCAAGAGGTATAATTGAAACTAAGAACCTCTTCCCAGTTTTAATGTTTACATCTACTAGTTATTCCTTAAAGTGTTCTAATTTTGCCTGCTCCCTGAGTGTATAAATATCCAAATTGTGCATTTTGAACCTTATAAATAAGTTTTCTGGTGAGATGTAATGTTAATAAACAGTTTTCATAGTTGTTAACTATTTTTGCTTGGACAGCAAAATTAATATTGATTGTTAACTTTGCGTAATTGGTAACAACCTGCTTTAGCAGGGGTGTTGGAGTAGGTTCCTCCATCACCAGACATTCCTTCCAACCCCTACCATACTGTGGTTCTGTGATAGACTATTTCCCACTTGTCCCTCTGCAGCTGTATGTTTCCCTAAGACACTGAGGACATGATTGAAAGTGATGGGACACAGCTGAGCCCTTTATCAAAGCAGTCAAAGAAGGAATGTGAGAAGTCTTTTCCAAGACTTGATAAGTTAGTTGCATGTGTTGGAGTTTTTTATGTGATAGCAGGATTGGTGTTGCTGGAATTGCCTTTATGTATGCCAACAGGGCTGATGAACTCAGATGCTCCTTGGGTTACTATGGTGATGTTCGACCTTCATCCTCTGGCATATATTTTTCACTCCTCAGTGTTCTTCCTTCCATCTTAACCTGATGTTGTAAGGCAGCACCTCTTGGAAACATACATGCAGAGAGAGACTGGATCAGTTTGGTTCCTCAAGCTAGATTTTTGGGTAGGCTGCACAAGTGGAGACAAAGTTGGGAGGTCATACCCAAACATAGGGCAGTTTGTCACTAGGATGTGCCTAAACAAACACGAGATGTTAATGAAGCAGCAACAGAGAGTAATGTAAACAGGGATGAGGAAGAAGAGAAACTTCATCATTAGGTGAAATACAGCTGATTGGCTACTTCCATTGCCCATTGCAGGGCTGCAAGGGATGGTTTGGAAATGCATTTGTTCCAGATAATGAAGTTTTCTTAATTCATAAGGTTGCTACATTATGCTTTATAGCTCTGGATGTGAGTGCCAATAGAAGGCTGGTTTTGCAGAATGTGTTTTATGAATTATTGTTATTTTCTGTCTGTCTCCCTCAAACTCCATAGTTTTCCATGACCAGTATTTTTGCAGAGCTGCAGGACAGAGCCTCATCTGAGTCTCCCTGCGCACCAGCGCATGGAGTCAGTCTATTGAGTATGGCTTGGCATTTAGGCTTTTCCCATTGGCACTAATATGTACCATGTCAGCCTCCATCAGGTTGTGTTACATCACATGAATTGATGGGACTTGACATGACCTGACATAGCACAATGTATGTGTCTCCTTACATCACAGGCTAACATAAATGGAGCTTAATAAGGGCAAAGAACATACCAAATACAGGAACTTTATTGCTGCCTCTGATCAGAGGTGCAGGCAGCATGTGTTGGGTTTCTAGCATGTGGTTAGTTGTGAGTTTTTCCCACCTGGCTATTTGTAGCCTTGTGTAGCCACAGATCTGCTGCTAGGTCAAAGACCACATTTTATCATTCCCCTCTGTAAGTTGAGAGTGCAATAATCACAGTATCACAGTATCATCAGGGTTGGAAGAGACCTCACAGATCATCAAGTCCAACCCTTCACCACAGAGCTCAAGGCTAGACCAGGGCACCAAGTGCCACGTCCAATCCTGCCTTGAACAGCCCCAGGGACGGCGACTCCACCACCTCCCTGGGCAGCCCATTCCAGTGGCCAATGACTCTCTCAATGAAGAACTTTCTCCTCACCTCGAGCCTAAATTTCCCCTGGCGCAGCCTGAGGCTGTGCCCTCTCGTTCTGGCGCTGGCCACCTGAGAGAAGAGAGCAACCTCCTCCTGGCCACAACCACCCCTCAGGTAGTTGTAGACTAGACAAAGGAAAATTGGCAGATGAAGCTGCCAAGCCACTATCTATCATATTTGAAAGGTAATGTAATAGTTCAGGCATTTTGCTACCCTAAGTGATTCAGTTTATCATTCTGGCCCATAATGTTCTGATTTTCTTCTTCCCTGATCTCTTAATTTGTTGTACTGGAAAAAAAGTGTTGCTTTTGCTATGGCTTTTAAGTTCTGTTTTCCAAGTTTCTCTTTGCAGCTTCAATGCTGTCCTCTATCTGCTCTGCCATCTTCTTGTAATCTACCCTCTGTTCAATACTTAATTACGAAAGTTACTTGGGTATGGTTGAGTGCCCTCTTCTGAAACTCCATCTGTAACTCCATTCTGATTTCTGTAGTTTTAGTGAACACTTGCACAAGCACTGTTTTGAAAGGTGAAGGTCTTCAAGCTATGCTGACATCTCACAGAAAATTTTTCCACTGCTTTTGTGAAAGAAAATACAACCAAAAGGTGATTTCATAAAGGGTGTTTGGGGAAAGGGGGAAAAAATAGTCCTTCACCTCTGTAAATGATGCAGGAATGGCTCACAGAATGTTCAGGGTTTGAAGTGATCTCTAGAGATCGAGTTCGATCCCTGTGCCAAAGCAGGATCACCCAGGGCAGTCCACACAGGAATGCATCCAGCCAGGTTTTGAAAGTCTTCAGAGGTGACTCCACAACGGCTCTAGGCAGCCTGCTCCAGGGCTCCAGCATCCGCACCATGAAGAAATTTCTCCTTGTGTTGAGGTGGAAACACCTATGTACCTGTTGTTCCTTGTCCTGCCACTGGGCACCACTGAAAGGATCTTGGCACCTTCACCTGACACCCACCCCTCAGATATTTATAGACATTGATCAGATCCCCTCTCAGTTTTTCTCCAAGCTATCTCAGTCTTCATAGTGGAGATGTTCTAGTTTGGGAGGTTTTAATGCATAGAATTGTCAGGGCTGGAAGGGAACTCAGGGATTATCCAGTTCCAACCCCACTGCCCTGGACAAACACACCTCACGCTAGATCAGGTTGCCCAGACCCCTATCCAACCTGGCCTTAAATACCTCCATGGATGGGGCTTCCACCACCTCCCTGGGTAGCCTGTTCCAGTGTCTCACCACCCTCATGGTAAAGAACTTCTTCCTAACATCCACTTCTAGTTTTGCTCCATTCCCCCCAGTCCTGTCACTCCCCAACATCCTAAAAAGTCCCTCCCCAGCTTTCTGGAAGGCCACAATAAAATCTCATTAATTTTCTCTTCTCCAGAGTGAGCAGCCCTAACTCCCTCAGTCTGACCCCGTGGGACAGGTACTCCATGACTCTGATCATCCTTGTGGCCCTTCTGTGGACATATTCCATCACATCCATACCTTCCTTGTAATCAGGGCTCCAGCAGTGTATGCAGTACTCAATATATTAACAACTTCCTTCAGGATCTGTTCTAACCCAGAGCTTTTGAAATTCCTGTCAGGTATTGCAGTTGTTTTGGAAATGAATTTGTCCCTTCTAGTCTAGATCCAAGACAAAGTGTGCCCTGTGGCTTTTCCCACTGTGAGCTTAGGTAAATTTGGGTAAGGTGTGGGGTCTATTCCATGCTCAGTTTTTCTGTTGGGAAGAAACAGTGGCTTGCAGTAATAGGGTGTGCACTGAAGTCCTGGCACAAACTGGGTGCCAGAGAGCTCATTAGATGACTGGGGTTGTAGGTGGCATCCCAGGGCTCTTTTTATCCCCTAGGTAAAGTTAGTGCAGGGTATTTCTTTAACTACAGGCTCTTTGATCAAAATGATTGCACTGCAACTGGTTGTGTAGGCTGCATCACCTGCTGTAGTTAACTTGAGATGCTTCAGAGAAGATGCAGGATGTCAGTAATCAAATGGAGGATAACAGTCTTGGTGGGATCAAGCCCTGAATATTTATCCACCTTCCAGATATTGGTATTGACTGGATCTTGATAGTTCTATAGAAACCTAATCTGTTTAAACCCTGTATAAATCTCTTCATTTGAAGAACAAATACATGAGAGCAAATACATTTCAAGAAATGCTAATAAAAGGCACCAACCCTTCATTGCCACCTGGTATTTGGACAAAAATGTAGCCATAAAAAGTTGGGTGATGAGTGTAAGTGTGGCAGTGAGTTGAATAAAGGAGTTATCTACAGGCATTTATATGGGAATGACTGAATCAAAGCTAGCTGCATCTTGTCAATGGAGTCTGGGGCTGTGCAAACTGCTCAGGAAATGTCTTCTTCATACGAGTATGCAAACCAAAAATATTGCCATTTTCAGGTTTATGAATTTTAAATGAACCATCAAATTAACACATGTATTGGGGGGATAAGGTAAACCACACTTCAAAGAATCAAAGGAGGGAAATGTGAAGCTGATCTTATTGACTGCTTCATAAAGAAACTGAGAAACTCGCTTTACATTCACTTGCTGACATCTTTAAATGGTAATTTTGTCTCTCAAATGTCTTTTCATTTTGCATCTTCATCTTTCTTCAGAAATCCCTCTCAAGCTTCTGAGGATATGTGAATTATTTTTTTTCCCTGTAGTATCAGGGAAAATGTTTTTGTGTATTATCAGTTTAACATACAGAAGTCAGGCTTCCCTTTTGAGTTGGGCGTGTGTGGAACATTCAAAGTCAACTAGAACAAGATGATTTTAATCTGGCAGTCTAGCAATTTGGAATTCTGTAGATCTACCCACATGACCCCTTTTAGTCCTCTCATGCTTTTATATTCCTTATCTCATAACCATGGCACAACATAATGCAGACTTCTGAATAATTCTTCGTTACGAAGAGAGTAACAGTTTCTTCTCTCTGGCTCTTTAAGGTTGCTGCTTCTGAAGTTAACTTTTAAAGGGTACTTCTATGATTGGACTGTGCACTCCAAACCAGTGTTGAGTACAGGGGCAGAATAACCTGCTCTGACCTACTGGCCACACTGTTTCTGATCCAGGCCAGGATACCATTGGCTCTCCTGGCCACCTGGGCACACTACTGGCTCATCTTCAGCTACTATCTACCAGTACCCCTAGGTCCCTTTCTTCCTGGCTGCTAGTAACTTCCTTCTTGCTTCCAGAGTTAAATCACAAAACTGTTGAGTTTGGAAGAGACCTTTGAGATCAAGACCAAGTGCTAGAGCAGCCTGTTCCAATGCTTGATAGGTCTTTCTGTGAAGACTTTTTTTTTCTTCTAATATCCAACCTGTACCTCCCGTGGCACAACAGGAAGCTGTTTCCTTCTCTGTCTCAAGTCTAACCTGTACACCAAAGGTCTGCTGTGTGTATTTCCCCTCCTCACTGCTTCTTCAAAGTCATCTTTCTTGTGATGGCTCACGAAGCAAAAAATAAGCTTTCTCTGTGCTGTGACAGGGTAAGAGCAGTTGTGGCAAGTAGGTGTGAGCTGCTTGGTAGTGGAATGTTCTGGGCAATGGCACTGTGCTCTGCCACACCAGCTGCAGAATACAGCAGTGTGGGATCTGGACTAGGCAAGTTTCAAGGCCAGTACTGTTATCATCGGAAATGCAAATAGCTGCAATTATGTTATTAGAAGTGAGAAGAATATTCTATTTCAGGAAACATTTGTTCACACTTCAGATGTGTTGATCAGAAGCTCTGGGGTGAAGCACAGTCCTCCTTCAAGAAGAATTTTTGTCTAGACAGCAAAGTATTCCTCATGCCTGCAGTGACTACAGTAAATTTAGTGTTATCTGATTTTGAATTAAAATGAATGGTTCAAGTCAGAATTATTGATGTACTGTTCTTTCTTGTTTGAATAAACATCACGTTACTGCCTGTCTAAAGTATATCTCAATTGTAGGAACTCTGCATTCAATTAATCTTAATTACCTCTGCCTCAATATGTGGAAGTTAGGATGGAATTAGCAAAAAAGCCTGTGAGAAAACCTTTGTTGGTAGTTGTCCAGTGGCTAGTGGCTTCAATGGAGCCACACAGCTACCCTGTGGAGCATACAGAGTCAGAAGGAAGCAGCTTGTGGAGATTATAATGCTGCTTTTCCCTCTGAGTTAGCTAAAATACTGCCTTGTTTTTTCCCAATGTGGGTGAAACAGGCTGTTCATATCATAGAATGGTCTGGGTTGGAAGGTACCTTTTGAAGATCATCTAGTCCAAGCCTCTCTGCACTCAGAAGAGGCGTTCTCAACTAGATCAGGTTGCACAGAGCCTTGTCAAGCCTCACCTTGAATATCTCCAGGAATGGGACCACTACTACATCCTTGGGCCACCTGTTCTGGTGTTCCACTACCCTCGCAGTGCACAACCTGTTCCTAACATACAATCTAAATCTGCACATCTCTGGTTTGATTACCCCTGGTCCTGTTGCTGCAGGCCTTTGTGCACAGTCTCCATCCTTCTTGCAGGCCCCCATCAGGTACTGGAAGGCCACTATTAGGTCATCCCAGAGCCTTCTCTTCTCCATGCTGAACACCCCAGCTCCCTCAGCCTGTCTTCATAGCAGAGGTATCTTCTCATCTTGTCTGGCTTAATCAAAATGTGTGAAAGGGAGGACAAATTGTAACTTACATCTTAGAACAACATTGAAGAGTATTAAGGTTTTAAGGGTAATGTGCTAATTTAACATGAACCTTATACTGACTGTCAGCACCCAGTAAGAAATTGGTCCTCTGTCAAAACCAAGTATCTCACTCTACTCTGAATTGACCTATTCCATATACTATTGCTGTCCATTGGCCCCTCTCAACATTGTTTGTTGCTATCATGCCAGTATCTCTGGTGTGAGCTTGACTGCCTTAAGTTACTTGTCATGGATTATAGTTTCTTAAGGGCACTTGTGTCCATCCAGTCAGAGCAAAACTAATCTGTAAAACAGAAATGACATAATGAAAGCTAAAACCAAAAAATAAATTTACTCCCATGAATTGCAAGAAGTCATGTTCACAGAGTCACAGAATTCTCTTGCTTTCAGACTTCTCTAGATTAACCCTTTCCACCTGCCTGCTCTGAGTCTGTACTGTGGTACAATGATGATGATGATTCCGTGAAATAGGTTGGTGATTATCTGCCTATCTGCTCAGTCTAATTCCTAATGAATTTTAAAATCATTTGGAATGCTACAAGGACAAATGCAGAATGATCTGCCTAATGCACTTTGCAGGATTGATAAATAGAGCTTGGACCTTTTCTTCATTATTGATAAATAGAGCTTGGACTTTTTCAACATCGACCTGTTCTCTCCAGCAAATTTGAAGTTGTATCATATTCACTGTGGGGCCATCTTCTGGTCAGTTTGCTGCTCTAAGTAAGCACACTCTTTATAACTGCATGTAAGAGAAAGTGTGCATTAGAAACATTTCAAGTATCCACCATACATGCTAATTAAATGATAGAGTGGATGTGTGCCTCACTGATTTAAATACGTCGAACGTTTCGTAATGTTGTTATAAATAAATGAACATATGCTTTCTTCTCCCTTGCTACCACTCCATCTTGTTATCCTGTTAAGCACCTTAATTTTGATTCCTCTGCAAAAGGAAAAAAAAAAATCAACATTCAAAAATCCAGCCAGAATCTAAGGCATTCTGGCAACAAATATTTGTCTTGTCTAATCAGAGATTCATGCAATGGTAAGGGTTGGAAGGAGGCTTGGGAGGTCATCTAGTCTAATCCTCCTGCAGAATCACCTAGAGCAGGTTGCACAGGAATGTGTCCAGGCAGCTTTTGCAACTTTCCAGAGAAGGAGACTCCACAACCTCTCTGGGTAGCCTGCTCCAGGGCTCTGTCACCCTCAGAATTTTTCCATCATACTCGGATGGCACGTCCTGTGTTTTCATTTGTGTTATGCCTTGTCCTCTCTTTGGGCACCGCTGTAAGGAGTTTGGACACATCTTGGCACTTGCTGTTCAGGTATTGAACAGCACTGAGATGATCCTCTCTCAGCCAGCTCTTCTCCAGGATAAACAACCCAAGATCTCTCTGCTTCTCTTCATAAGAGAGATCATAGAATCAACCAGGTTGGAAGAGACCTCTAAGATCATCCAGTCCAACCTAGCACCCAGCCTTGTCCAATCAACTAGACCATGGCACTAAGTGCCTCATCCAGCCTTGTCTTGAACACGTCCAGGGACGGTGACTCCACCACCTCCCTGGGCAGCCCATTCCTATGCCAGTCACTCTCTCTGGCAACAACTTCCTCCTAACATCCAGCCTAGACCTCCTCTGGTACAACTTGAGACTGTGTCCCCTTGTTCTGTAGGTGGTTGACTGGGAGAAGAGACCTGCCCCCACCTGGTACAGCCTCCCTTTAGGTAGTTGTAGACAGCAATGAGGTCCCCCCTGAGCCTTCTCTTCTGCAGGCTGCACACCCGCAGCTCCCTCAGCCTCTCCTCACAGGCCTCTCACCAGCTTTGTTGCCCTTCTCTGGACACATTCTGGCATATCAACGTCTCTCTTGAATTGAGAAGCCCAGATCTGGATACAGTACTCAAGGTGTGCTTCTCTCCCCTCATCTCCATGTATCCTTTTTTTTTTCCTAATCATTTTGACCTATTGAAAAAGAATCCAGGTAGCATAGAAAGGAAACTGCACTAAATCAAGCATGCAAAAGTTTCCATGAGACCTTGTAATCAAATGACTCATTTCCCTCCTGCCATATAAACCCTTCTGAACCTGAGTTTTCTTTCTTTTGATTTTCATGTATGGAGAGCTAGTTAAAATGAATACAAATTATTTTTTTTCCTATGATACTGTGCAGAGAAGAATGTTCTCTTGGCCTTAAAAACTAGTAGGTGGTCACAAATGTGTTGGTCACAATCTATTACCCCTCTTTTGCTTCCTATTTAAGTGCCAAAATGGTTTTCAGTTTTGACATGTGTCTGGTTTCTACCCTACAACAACAATATTCTATTTGTAAAAGCATTGGTGAATGATCTTGCAAAACTCAGAAGCCAGGCTGCAGATGGAACTATCCATACTTGTTGAAGGCACATTTCATTTCCAAGCATCTGCAATGGTTCTAACCTGTTCTTTCTTCTTCTGTGTTGTCATTTGTGCGGTTTCAGCAGCATAACCAATTCTCCTGCTTGACAAGTGTCTACAGCGGATGATGTTTATTAACAGCATTCCCTGTGGCTTGTACTGGAGCCAAAGTATAACAAAAAAAAACCCTTGAAGTGATTCCTGCCCACTCTGTGCTTTGGGTTTATCTAAGCTTGCTAACAAACTGAAGGAAGTTTACAGTCAAGACTGATTACATAGGCAGTGATTTTAAAATGATGATGATGATGATTGCCTATGGTGGGGGGCTGGAGCTGAATGGTCCTTGAGGTCCCTTCCAACCTAAACCATTCTGTGATTCTGTGATTCTATGATTGTTTGCATGAGTGTTAGTTCAGTTATGATATCATGGGTGATGTGCTACATACTTGGCCCCAGAAAGTACTGATAAAGCACAAATAGTAAACTCTCATCAGTCTTTGTATTAAGAAAGCATCAAAAGGAAGCTGACCTTGAGTATTCAGCCCCCTACTCACTAGGAAGAGTGTGCCACCATTAAAGCCTATAGGGTAATTCCTTTGTATCTTGGCTGTGGAATGCTTTGAGTGCAACTGCAGACTTACCACAGCTGGACAAGAGCCATCTACACTTAATTTTTCTGTCCATTTTGCCATCTGTTTCCCTTTGCAGTTTTCTGGAGGACTTCTGTTTCTCCCCTTCTACATTCTTTGTGCCAGAGCTCTGCTGCCTTGTCTTTGTTTCTCTACCCTTTCACATCTTGTCTCTGCCTTATGGCTAAGAATCTGCAATCCAGACTGCCACCCAACCTGCCATCTCTAGAAGAGCTTTGTTTGTATTTCAGATGTCTTCCCCAGTATTTCTGAGGTCAATTGTCTTGATTGTTGTTTTTTTTTTCCATCACTCACTATGTGCTCTCTTGTATGTTGAGATGTCTGAGTGTGACTGCCTGCTAGCATCATCTGACCTGTCTCCTTATCGTATTCCTAAGTAATAGTGAAAGGAGATCCTACAGTGGGAAGATCTAAGGTGTACTGTGTTACTTGGGGAGAAGTATCATCCTGAAAGGTGAAGCCTCATGGTTACTCAGGTATCAGCTTATCCTAAGAGTCCACAGCTGCAAGTATCAGTGGCACAGATCTGAAGGCAACTGCTGTCAGGACTTTTTCTTGTTGGAAGAAGAACAGGAGCCAAGATCCATGACTACAGGTTGGGGAGTAGAGATCTCTGGTGGAAATACATTTCCGGTCCCTTTTATAAGCAATGAAGTGTTGGAAAAGGAAGGAACAAGGAGCAACAGAGCAAGGTGCTGATCCCTTCTGTCTTCCCAGGTTCTAAGTGGCCCAAGAAAACAGAGATGCCTTCTAGATTTTTGGGTGAACTTTCTTGCTCAGGATTTGATTTTATTTACTGAAAGGGCAATCTTTGCTATGTCATTAACAGAATACCAAGAATTAGGTGTTCAAGAAAAGCCTGGATGAGGCACTTAGTGCCATGGTCTAGTTAACTGAATAGGACTGGGTGCTAGGTTGGACTGGATGATTTTGGAGGTCTCTTCCAACCTGGTTGATTCTATGATTCTAACTACAAAAGCATGCAGAAGGAACTTAATATTTTAGTGTGAAAATTCATGTTCCTTTTGTCTTCAGGTTCACGGCTCCTTACAAAAGGTGAAATCTCTGCTCTTGTCTCCTACAGAATGGTTCTGCCGCAAAGGGAAGACTAATTTTATTTTTTAAAGGATATAGCAATAATTTTGCAGGGATGGAAAAAAAATATAGCATCCCAGCTTTCATTTCCCCACTGTTTTCTGTAGCTAAGCTCCAAGAGGTACCCATGATCACATTATCTGTTAGGCTCTACGAACAGAAGAGCTGTGCTCCAAAATAAAGAGAGAAAAACTGCAGTACTTGATAATGCATTAGTGGAATAGTACTTCAGAGATGCAGATTATAATAATCAGGACCACTGGAAAATTATGGGGCCAGTGGTTGGTTGGGCTTTTATTCAGTGTCTTCATATTTTTTCCAGTTCATATTGTCACTTGTCTTTGTCTTTTATCTTTCTCACCTTCATGGAAGTAGCAAAGGTTGAAAAAATCAGAAGACAGTTGTCATTTTCACCGATTACCTCGGGTTGGAAGGGACCTTCAAAGGTCATTGTCTTCCTGTAGGTCCTCTTCAGATATTGAAATGCATCTCTAAGGTCTCTCCAGAGCCTTCCCCTCTTCAGGCTGAACAGCCCAGACTCTCTCAGCCTGTCTTCATAGCAGAGGTTCTCCAGGCCTCTGGATCATGTTTCTAGCCCCTTTCTGGACCCATTCCAGCAAGTCCACATCTCTCTTTAGTTGGGGGCCCCAGAGCTGCACACAGCACTGTAGATGAGGTCTTTGCAGAACAAGGTGAAGGGTCATAACCCACTCTCAAACTGCTGACCATGCTGCCTTTGATGCAGCCCAGGCTGCCATTGGCCTTCTGGACTGCAAGTGTCCTTTGCTGGCTCATGTCCACCTTCTCATCCACCACTACCTGAGAGTCCTTTTCTGTAGGGCTGTTCTCAATTTCATCACCCCCCATCCTGTTTTGATATCAAGGATTGCCCTGACACCAGTGCGGAACCTTGCACTTTGCCTTACTGAACCTCATGACCATGCTGATATCTCTGGTTTTTCCCCAGCTCTGTCTGAGTGTTGCTAGGTTTTTCATCTCTTCCAAAGTAGGGAAATAATGGAGTCCTCTCTTGTCTCAGGCTTCCGACTCTGATACAGTGCTCACTACTGCAGCATCTGACCCTTCCAGCAGTGCATCAAGAGATGTCATTGACACTTGTTATATTTGCTTCTCCCTCTTCACTTTCCTCTGCTTGCCTGGGCTTTATTAGATTTCTGTATGGTAGACATATGGCCAATTCATTAAGGTAGATAGAAATACAGTTTTCTCTTGGAAGTCTGCAGAAAGTGGCAAAGCTTATGATAGAACAGAAAGTGTTGATGCTGCAGGGTTCTACTTCACAGCCTTGTAAAGCCCCTCAAGGAAGTCTGTCTCCTGCACAGATGAGATTTACCTTTTCCAAAGACAGTTCCTCTGTGCTTGAGGAGTGTCACTGCTTGTGATCCTTCTCTCAAGTTTTACATGCTACCGCTGCTGCTCCCTATCTTTCTACACGAGCCTCTATTTGCATCCATGGCCTAATGAATCTCAAATCTTCTTATTGTGCCTTCCAAGTGCTGAGATGGTGGAGGATGACTGCTGCAGGGTAGAATTTCCTCTGCATATGTAAAACAGGTGAGCAGTCTCTAGCTAGGCTGAAAACTTGCTGCAAAAATGTCTTCAGCAGTCGAAGTGCTTACCTGTTTCTAGTGCCAGGGAACACTCGGTCCCACAGTGGGTTAGTTGTTGTTGTTCCTAGTACCAGGAGACACTTGGTCCCACAATGAGTTAGTTCTTGTTTCTAGAAATAATGTCTCTTTGGTTTTGGTAATAGTTGTGGAAAAGTGACTTTTTTAATGCAAGTGTAGAAACAAATGAAAGCAAAGATTTCTTTTTAGTTCCAGCAATGTGATGAAGAGCACTGAGCACCATTTTCATGTTCTAAGTCTACATAAACTCAGTATAGTCCAAGTCTCTCTAGCTCAGTGTGTTCAAACTACAGCTGTAATGTGCATGTGAAGATTTATTCATTTATTTGAATGTGCTTTTTCTCTTTCCCAAGAGAAAGGATTTTGGAGCAGCCTTTACAGATCACCTTGATTCAGCCCTAAATACATCCATTTAAAAATGTTTGCTGTGCAGGACATTTCAACTTCCCACAGTCTGGGTTTGCCTGCTGTGGATATTGCTGTGGTTGCATGGATCATTGAGCAGAAAGCAGATATGCCCTTCCTTCTGCTCCTTCAGTAATCAGGAGGCAAGTTGCAACCTGTGTTTTCTCTAATGAGGTTCTCAAAAAGCCAACCAAATAAGAAAACAAACAAAGAAGTCTTTATGGCTCATGGGAATAGGCAGTCTCCAAATTGTTCTTGCTGACCCATTCTCATTGCAAGTGCTTACAATTTGAGTCCTACGGTGTTTGATCATGGAATAGGTTCATATCTAAAATGTGTTTTGCCTACTTATGGATGAGTGTTTCATCTGCTTGAGGTCTGCAGGCTTCAGTTTTCCTGCCCAAGAAAACATGTCAAAAATGGTTTCTGGAGGACCTGTGATATTGGTCTTTGTGGAATTGGAGCCCAAATACTGAAGATGTTGGTTTATGGAGATATTTGACTACAAGTGCAGAGTGCAAATGCTCTATAGAAGTGGTTACTAGATAGTTTTCTCTTAAGCCCCAGAACCCTCACTGCTCTGGAGCCTGGAACTGAAAGAATAAATAGTCAGGAAGGGTTGGTTGGATTTTATTTGTGGGAGGGTTTTTTTTGTTTTTACTTTTTTTTTTTTCAGTAATCAAGACCCTCACCTGGACTAGGGCATGGGTACTGTGCATGCCAGCTGTGTGTCATAGGAGGAGATGGAAGAGGGTCTCATCACTAGGAGAAAACAGAAAAACACAAGACATGTAACATGAAATTGGAATGTCTGTGTCTATGAAGATGGTGGCAGAGCTCCCCATGGAGCAATCCCAGCTCACCTTCAAGAATGTAGTGCTTCTGTGCCAGTAGAAAATGTGCAGGAGATGAGGGTATCATCTGCTCTGAAAACATACAGCTACCTTACCATGCCTAATAGTAGTCAGCATTGTAGCAGGGCTGGTGCAGACTTACTGATTAGGGTACTCTGGAGCCTGACATTGATGCATGGAGATTTATCCACCACCTCTATTAGGATTAATCCCCTGCCCATTGATTTTTGGGTATCCTCCTCCTACTTCACTATGAAAACCTGATGTAACTTTTTCTCTGTTCAGATAAATAACACTGCTGCCTGAAATAGGATTTGCTTTCCTGCCCACCTTTCCAGAAAGCCATCCTCAGCTATATTTTCTGAACAAAGCTTCTTTCTCCCAACTTTGTATAAAGGAATTTAAAATGGGCCACCTTTTCTGTGGCTGTGCCATGGTGTTCAAATGAACCTGGACTTCTTGCACAACCCTGTAATCTACCCAGCCAGGGCTGCAGTAATGAGGGGGCCACCCCTGCCTGAGCTCAATGTGTCCCTGTATGAACTAGTTCCTTTGCTAGTGCCCCTTGCAGCAGTGAAGCACCTGAAGTAAATGTGATGCTGTTTCTGCAGCCCTTCCATACCCAACAAGCCTTGTGACAGTAAGGTCTTAATTGGATTGTTTGGTTAGCAGAGGGGAGGAAACCAGAGAGAGAAGCTTCACAAGATGTACCTGGGGAACAGAGTGGGAATATGGTTGGAAAGACAGCCTTCTGGTTTGGAAATAGGGAGGCAGAAAAAAGTCAAGTGCAATGTCGAAGGATAATTGCAGGAAGAAAGTGAGTATTTTGATTGGATATTCCCTACAGGGCTTTTGTGCAGTGGTGGCTCAGAAGCTGAGCTGGGCTTCATAGAATCACAGAATGCTTTGGATTAGAAGGGACCTTAAAGTTTATCTACTCCTAAGCCCCTTGCTATGGGCAAGGATCCTTCATACTAGAACAGGTTGCTCAAGGCCTCATCCAGCCTGCGTTTGAACATCTCCAGGAAGGGGACATCTACAGCTTCTTTGGGAAACCTGTTCTAGTACCTCCTGGGGAAGAATTTCTCCTTGATGTTTTATGTAAATATACCTTCTTCCAGTGTGAAGGCATTACTCCTTTCTCTGTTGCTACATGCCTTTTTACAGAGTTCCTCTCCAGCTCTGTTGTGGCATCCTTCAAACACAGGAAGGCTGCTATGAGGTCTCCCCAGAACCTTCTCTTCTCTGGGCCAAACAGACTCATTTCTCTGTCTGTCCCCATACAGGAGGTGCTGCAGCCCTCTGATCATCTTCATGGCCATTCTCTGGACTTACTTGTTGAGTTCCATGTCCTTCTTGTGTTGGGGGCTCTAAAGCTGGACATGGGACTCTAGATGAGGTCTTGCGATACAGGAATAGTTAGGGAGAGTCCCCTCCCTTGACCTGCTATCTACACTGCTTTTGATGCAGCCCGGGATACTGTTGGCTTTCTGAGTCACAAGCAGGCATTGCTAGCTCATGCTAAGCTTCTCATCAGCAATCTTCTACTGTGGTAGGGCTCAGGGATGTTCTTTTCTTCCCAGACACAGTAGTGGCCTACCGGAGCAACAACTTTGATCTTGTGCCTATTCTGTTCCCCTTGCCACGTGAAGTCCACAGCTCATGCCCAAGTGGTGCAGGAGCCAACGTCCTGGCTGCCTTCTGAAGAGATGTGCAAAAGCACATACTCCCTCCTCTGCTATTCACTTCTTTCTCATGAGATCTGTAATTTGGCTCTGACTGTACAGAGGTTACTGTAGAAAGCCTTTAAATAACACCAAATGGTAGGAGATTTTAATCATAGAAGGATCAATAGTAAGACTCTTCTTCAGCTGGAATCACTCTAACATTTTAATAGGGTGTAATGTAACTCTTCAGTTGGTCTCTATCCAGATCTAATGGCTGTGTTCTCAGAAAGAGTTTATGCAGTACTGCTAGTGGCAAGGATCAGCCCCCTGATTGTCATACCAATCAACCTGAGCGTTGGGCTTTGCGTCTTGCTCAGCACCTTGTCCTGGGCTCAGCTGGAGTAGTTAATTTTGGCAAGAAGCAGGAGGAGCAGCAGTCAGGCGAGCTGACCCAAACTAGCCAAGGGCTTGCTCAATATCACAAGATGTCATGCTCAGTATATAACTGGGGGACCTAGCCCAGAGGTGGATGGAGGGAAATGGGCTGGGCATTGTGTTCTAGGTGGTGAGCAACTGCAGTGTTCCTCACTTGCTTCATGTACTCTATTAGTGTTCTTTTTATTTCCTCTATCCTTGCATTGTCCTGTTGAGCTGTCCTTAAGCTGTGAGCTTTCATCTCTTTTTCATCTAATTCTACTTAATATCTTACAGTGAGGGAAGAAAGGGGATTGAGGAGGCACTACCACTCACTTTGTGGCTTTTGGGTCCATTGTAGCTTTTAGCATGCAGAACACTTCAGGGTCAGCAAGAACCTGAGAGAGAGAGAGGGTTTTGACATGAAAACATTCTGGCTAATGATGTAATGTCTGAAGCTTCCTAGCAAAAAGCTTGATGATCTCTTTAATTTTTTTTTCCTGTCTCTCAGCCTGCTGCAAGTTCTTTACTGACACAGAAACAAAGAACAAACAAAGCAGAACCCAAAATGACTAAGCTTTTATGGTCCTATTACTGAAGTGATTAAATGACTACAGCATTGTGTGAGGCCAAATGATGTCAACATTGTGGCTGTGGTGTGCCAATTTCTTTTGGGAGTGAAAACTTGATGAAGGAGAGTTCAAGCCATCACTATCTGTCTATTTTCACTGAGGAAAATGTGTTCAGCAAAGGAATGAAGCTTAAGGTGTTTCTAGCTTAAGGGATCCTGGCTTTTGCTACTTAAAATTCTCTCTAACAAGGATAAACTAAAGGAAATAAAAAGGAAGTTCTCTAAGCAAACACCAGGTCATTATTATGATAGCTTGTTCCATTTGCACACTTGAAGTTGGTTTTAGACTGTTATTATGTATTCAAAAAGAAATTTCCAAGGCAAGGATTCCTCACTGCAGTTCTTTCCCTGAACAACTATTTTTTTCCATATGCATACATATGTATATTGGAAATCTTGCCAAGAATGAAATAGCACTGAATAATGCACAGAAGGACAGTAGCAACCCAATCCTAATCCCAGCTGGAGCTCTGGGGTACTAATTCAATACCAAAGAAAAGAAAACAAGGAATGCTGGCCTTGCCATCTGCATATCAGCATTTCCATCAACTGTCAAAGTTGGGCTTTCTATTCTGAATTACTGGTCACAGGCAGGGTACTAACTCAGGCAAGACCAATAATGAAAAATAAGAGTTCAATTCAAATCCTCATCTACCATATACCTGCCAGGCTCAGGGCACAGCCCAGACCACTTAGAGACTGGTTTCTGCAGCTCTACCATCTGTTCGCTCCAGTTGGTGGTCCCCACCTGTAAGACAGAAGATCTATTCACACTTAAACAATTCTCATTCAAGTTCTGTCCACCTGACATGAGGAGGACTAGACTAGATTGCCCTAAATCCACAGTCATAGAATGTGCTGGGATGGAAGGGACCTTTGCAAGTCATTTAGTCAAACCAACCTCTGTAGTAATCAGGGACATCCCCAATTAGAGCAGGTTGCACTGAGCCCTGTCAAGACTCACCTTGATATCTCCAGGGATGGAGCATTCATTACCTCCCTGGGCAACCTGTTCCAGTATTCCACTACCTTTATAGTAAAGAACTTCTTCCTAATGTCCTATCTAAACCTACCCTGCTTTTGTTTCAAACCATTGCCCTTTCTCCTATCACCACACGCCCTTGTAAATAGTCCTTCTGCAGCCTTCTTGCAGGCACATTTCAGGTACTGTAAGGCCATTCTAAGGTCTCCCCAAAAGCCTTCTCTTCTCTAGGCTAAACAGATCAAACTTCCTCTGCCTGTGCTTCTAGCAGAGATGTTCCAGCCCTCTGATCATCTTTGTGGTCCTTCTGGGATCCTCTCCATCAGATCCACCTCTTTCCTGTGTTGAGAATCCCAGAGCTGAAGGTAGGTGAGATCTCACCAGAAGAGAGTGGCAATATTTGTCATCAGGTTTTAACAGCACCTAAGCATTTGCAAGGCATCAAGGTTTGGAAGGAAAAATCTGGGTGAGAAAAAATGTTCTTCTGCTTTGCTTCTTTTCCTGTCAGTCTCCCTTTATGGTTTGCTATTTGTCTGGGAAAGTGACAGGAAAAAAGTTTATTTTCTCTCCTGTAGGAGATTACTTTGTGAGGTTTGGGGCTTATTTTGGTTTGGTTTTGCTTCATCTTGAAAAGTATTTGTTAGAAGCGTTGTTGGACATATGCCTCAATGATATTGTATAAATAACAGGACTTGTCCCACAGAGGAAAACATAATGCACTGAATAAGTGTGCTTGAATATTTTCACCTGAGGGCTACATTTGATCCACACTGTTGTGACAACCGCACTGACCTTACCAGCTAAATGGATGTCTTCTTCCTAAAATGCCAGTTCTTCACTAGAGATAGCAAATATCAACCATGTTTGTGCAAGAAATATGCACTGCTTCAAGGTGATTAGTGTGAGATGCATGCCCATAGCAGTCCACACAAGCTTCAGTGTCAAGGAAGTATCAAGAGCAGAGAAACAGCAAGGGAAGTGAGTGACAGCTGAGAGAACTCAGTATTTCCACCAAGGGACTGCTTGCTGATGAGCATCATCCAAGAGCTTGGGGAGGTGAAGGAAGACAGCACAGAGGAAGGTGACTGAGGAGAGCAGAAATAGGGAGGGCAGCAATGAGATCTCTCTGTTCACAGACTGTGTTGGGTTGGAAGGGACCATTAAAGGTCACTTTACCCAACTGCCCTGCACTCAGCTGGGGCACCTCCAACTAAATCAGTCTGTTCATGGCCACTTTGAGTCTGACCTTGAATATCTCCAGAGAAGGGGATTCAACTACATCCTGGGCAACCTGTTCCACTCTTTCACCACCCTCTTAATTTCCAGGCTAAATCTGCCCTCCTCAACCTTCACCTTGAGGGTGGCACAGCACTCGATGTGGCTCCCCAGAAAGGTTGCAGAGTCTTATTCTCTGGAGACATACCAAATCCACCTGGACATATTCTTGTTAGGATTTAGTCTAGGTGACCCTGGTCTAGCAGGGGGGTTGGACTATGTGATCTCTAGAGTTCCCTTCAAAACCATTCTGTGTGTGATTTTCAGTTAAACATATCAGAGCGCCAGTTAAATGGATCCTTCTGCGGGCAGGCATGAAATTATGAGACTTTTCTGATTTGTAGCCAAACTTAAATTTGCACTGCTGCTAGACTGTAATTTTCTGAACCTGTACATCTGCCAGATGATTTTCCAGTACCATCCAGGGGAAAAGTCTGTCTTGTGGTTGTGCATGGGCACTCTCTGCTGAACTCCCAGCACCTTTGTGAGTACTGCATCCAGCTCTGGAGTCCCCAGCACAAAAGGGACATTGATCAGGTGGAGAGGGTTTAGAGCAGGGGATAAAAATCATCAGAGGGATGGAGCACCTCTCCTATAAGGACAGGCTGAGGGAGTTGGGGCTGTTGAGCCTGGAAAAGAGATAGCTCCACAGAGGCCTTATGGTATTCCTCCAGCACCCAGTGAGAGCTACAGGAAAGCCAAGAAGGGACTTTTTATAAGGGTTTTGTGGTGGTATGACAAGAATCATAGAATCAACCAGGTTGGAAGAGACTTCCAAGCTCATCCAGTCCAACCTAGCACCCAGTCCTGTCCAGTCGACCAGACCATGGCACTAAGTGCCTCATACAGGCTTTTTTTGAACACTTCCAGAAATGTTTTAAAACTAGAGCAGGGCAGATTTATTTTAGACATTAGGAAAAAGTTCATCACTGTGAGGGTGGTGAGACACTGCGACAGCTTGCCCAGTAGGGTTGTGGACACCTCATCCCTGGAAGTTTAGAAGAGCAGGCTGGATGAGGCTTGGAGCAACCCCATCTGCTAGGAGGTGTCCATACTCATGGCAAGGTGGTTGGAACTGGATGATCTTAAAAGTCCCTTCCAACTCGAGCCTTTTTACGATTCCATGACTTTGAACATGAATTAAAAAATAATTAAATGTGCATTTCAAACTGTGGAAAAGAGGTAATCCACCTCAAAGCCAGGATTTGAATGCTGTCTAATTAATGTCCACTTTCGGGGGTGTTATGCTTAGGATATTATTTAGTTATGTAAATGAAAGCATTTTTTGTTGTTGTTGAGAGGAAGCTGGTGGGGAAAACAAACACACAAAACAACCCACCCTAGTTACAATGGAATTGAAGAAAATAGGGCTGAACATAACTTTTTATTTCTGCATAGCTGGGAGGGATTAATGTATTTGCCTTAAGCTCTTGCATTAGTATTCCCAGCTACTGAAAACCAAAAATCATAGGGTTTGAGGTAGTTCATTTGGTAGGGTTTTTTTCCCCTTCTTTTGAGCAGTTTGTCTAGCTCAGGGTGATATGATTGCTAGTAAGAATTTTAAAAGCTATTAACTTCTACCTAATTTATCTTTACCCCTGTAGGCTTTTACTTTCTCACAGGGAATAAGAACTCTTAGTGGACATTATTTGGCTGCATTGTTCATTGCTGGGCACAGATCCTGACACTGAGCTTGAGCTGAGTTTATTTATAACCATGGACTCACACAGGTCTCAGAACTTGTGATTTTTAGTCTGGTGCATGTGTCAGTAATGTCAGTAATGCTTTGGAAGGGCAAAACCAAATTTACGAACCCTTTTTTCCCAGCAAACCATCCAACCCAAAGGAAAGGAAATTCAGATCTCTTCTGACTATTTCCTCCACTCTTCCTCATTTTACAATTGCATTTTCTCCCTGAACTAGGCTGACTGCTTGAGGGGCCTCTTATCACAAACTGCTGCAGTTTCCCAATGGCCAAATCCAAGTAGCTTAAAGAATGCTGAAGGCAAAACATTTCATGTGCTATATAGAAATTCGAGGATAGCCCGGCATTTGGATGCTCAATTGAGACAAAGTAAAGAGGCTTTTATTTAACAGGAGAAAAAAACTGAAAGTGATCAGTGTCTCTGTTTGCCTGTATCTGTCATGCTTTACCTAAATCCTGCTAGGGTTTTGCCTGCTTCTTTATTACTTTTGGGTAGGAAAATATGAGGGTATGGTAGCTGGGAAGGCCTGTGCGAAGATTATGATCTGTGCCTGTTACCATCATAGAGTGGCTTAGGTTGGAAAGGATCTGAGACTTTATCTGCTCCAGCCTTCCTATCAGGGACAGGGATGCCCCTCAGCTAGAACTGGTTGCCCAAGGTCTCATCCAGCCTTATCCTTAAGCACTTCAGGAAGGGGGCATCCACAAACCACTCTGGGCAGCTTATTCCAAAGTCTTACCACCGTTGTGCTTCTTCCTGAGAGGCAGTCTGAACCTACTCCCCCTCAGCTTCAAACCATTCCCTCTTGTCTTTAGACACCCTTATGAAAATTTCCTCCCCAGCCTTCCTGTAGGCTCCCTTTCAGTATCAGGAAGCTCCAAGGTCTGCCCTGAGTCTTCACTTCTCCAAGCTGAAGACACATTACTCAAGGTGGTGTCTCAGCAGAGCAGAGTAAAGGAACAGAGTCCACTCTCTTGACCTGCTGCCATCATTCTGCATCTGTTAACTGTACATGATCATAGTGTGTGAGAGTTCTGCTCTCATTCAGGCATGAGTGCCTTGTGGGAGGACAGGGCAAGGAGGAAGACCTTGCTTTCAGGTTCCTCAACACCGACCTTTGCATGTGGCAAGGAAACAAAGCCAAGACACTGCCTGCTGTCCTGGAGATCACCATTATTAGCTGACAAAATGAGTCTGAACACACCTTGAACAAGGCTGGAGCTGGAGAACTGTTCCAGTTTTGATGCTTCAGCATTTTTGCAAGGAGAAAAGCTCTCCTTGCAGGTGTTGTGATAGCAGTGCAAGGTCACTTGCACTGGCTGGGTTTATCGTTGGGGGTATGCCGATGCTGCTGGTGGTGCAGGCTGTACCCTCGGTGAGCACCAACTGCTGCCAGTGACACGATCCTGGTATGAAGAGCATTATCCATGGATTTCCATGAGCTTTGGTTGGAGACTGACCTGTTTTCTTCTGCTCTTAGAAATTAAGAGGCAGCCTGTCTGGGGTAATCTGGGGTGACACATAGGCATGGATGACCCAAACTCATGGGTAGATAATTCCCTCTAACGTTTTCTTTCAAGAAGGCTGTCAGTCAATGCAGTATTGATCACTGCAGTTTATAAGCTTCTGCACCTGTTCTTAAAACCCTGATCAGCCTCTCGCAATACAAGGCTGGTCCTCAGAATGATCCTGCCTGAAAGGGAGGTGATTTCTCTAACTGTCCTGGGACTGATACAGGTGATAAAGTTCATGAATCCAAGACATAGAGTCATAGAAGGGCCTAGTTTGGAAGGAACCTCAGAGATGATCTACTCCAACCTCCCCACCATGGGCAGGGATGCCTCTCAACTAGACCCAGCTGCTCAGAGCTTCATCCAGCCTGGCCTTGAACACTACCCAGGAGGAGACATCCACAGCCTCCCTGGGCAGCCTATTCCAAAGTGCCACCATTCTCATACTGAAGAACTTCTTCAAGGCAGACATAACATAAATAAGATCTAGCAAGCCTTAGTATCTCAGCTTTATATTGTGCAACTGAAATTGAGACAGGTGACTTATTTTCATTGTCTATAATTGGCAAGGAATGATTGTCAAACCAGCAAAGTTCTCTTCATGGGGCTTCTAAGGACTGCTAACTCACCTCTCCTCTGCCTGATTCCAGTACCATTCCCAAACTGGTTGCCTCTTCAGAAGTCTTTTGGGATCATGCATTACCAGAAGCTCTTGATCATGCTGGGTGAAATTCTTCCAAAGCACTTAGAAGCGATGATGTTGATGGTTGTCTGAGCCTGAAATGCTCTTGTAAGCAGCTACGAGAGGTGCATACTGGCAAATGCAATAGGTGGTTGATTGCTGCTTGGCAAGCACAGTGTGTTTATACTCAGGAATATGTGAAGAACAGCATTCCAAGCTGAAATGACATTATTAATAAAAATAAGTTGCTTATTCCCCCTGTAGTGTTTTATATTTCTGACATCAAGTTCTTGGACATTAGGCATTACAGGCACCTGTTACATCCTGGAGACAATTACTGTGAAAGAATTATACCCTAATCTGATAAGAAAAAAAATATGGTATTTGATATAAAGAATCACAGATTGAGAATCACAGATAGCATTGCATTGGAAGGGACCCTCAGAGGTCATCTTTTCCAGCCCAGCTGCACTCAGCTGGGACACCTGCAACTAGATCAGGCTGTCCGGGGACACTTCCAGTCTGATGTTGAATGTCTCCACCACATTCCTAGGCTGCCTTTTCCAGTACTGCACCACTGTCGTTGTGCAGAATTTCCTCCTGATGTCCAACCAAAATCTCCCCTGCTCCAGTTCCAAACCATTGCCCCTCATCCTATCACCACAACAGTCCCTCCTCAGTCTTCCTGTAGGTTCCCTTCAGATGTAGAAATGTGGCTCTAAGGTCTTCCAAGAGACCTGAAATTGAAAGAGAGGATTCTCTAAGCTGTAAAGTAGCTAATAATGTAATTGTGGTATTTTATTTGTATTTTTAAGATTCATGGAATGGTTTGGGGACTTTAAAGATCATCTAATACAAATCCCTCTGCAATGGGCAGGGACACCTCCCACTGGAACAGGTTGCTCAAAGCCTCATCCAACCTGACCTTCGACACCTCCACAAGCTCCCTGGGCAACCTGTTCCAGTGTCTCACCACCCTCACTGTCAAGAATTTCTTCCTAATCTCCAGTCTAAATCTGCATTCCTCAATCTATCCTCTCATCCTATCACTACAAGCCCTTGTAAAAGGCCCTTGCCCAGCTTTCTTGTCGGCCCCTTTCAGGATCTGGAAGCAAGTACATCAGCTGCTTTTTTTTACCTTAGAGCATAGTGCATATAAACTGAGTAACTGCTCTCTCTTAGTTCCTGTTGCATTTATTTTGCTTTCCATTAAGAACATGACCAAGAGGGATGCAAACAAGATAAACAATGGTAAATATTTATTTTACCAGGTTTGCTCAGATGTTTGGATGTTCTTTTTGGTGCTACCCTGAGATTTGCCTGCTTTCACCAAGAACCCACCAGAATTAAAACTTAGCCAGTCTCTCATCTTGAACATCACTGTTTCAGTCCATGGTGAAGCAGCTTGTGTTACAAGCAGACTAGAATGTGTCTTTGCTCTAAGTGCTTCCAATCAGGGAGTGAAAGTAGCCCAGCTGGAGAGCTGTGTGTTATGAAGCAGCCTGGTGGTTTCTCGGGTACTTAGCTGCTTGACCAAATCAACCCACTGTACTAAATCAAAGCCAAAGAATTACCAATCACTTTGCTACCTGTGACTGCCACATACAAATAATGCCATAAATTGAGCACAGTGCTTTAATCAAAATTCATTTATATTTAATTCCTGGAAGCTGAGCTTCCACTTGCAGTATATTTTCCTCTCCATAAATGTTCACAGCTGCCTATGAGTAGCCAGCAAGCATAAAGGTCTCTCCTAGCAAATGAAACTGCATATTGAGAGCTTGGTCAAAAAAAAGCAAAAGCTGATGCTTGACACTCTTGTAGCATATTGCATTATTCATAGTAGTGTTTTCATCTGATACAACCTGTGTTGTGGGCTTTTTATTTCCTTTCCTTTTTCTCTTTTTTTTTTTTTTCCCTTTTTTTTCTTGCTGTTACTGTAGCTGTTCCATTTCCCTGCTAAATGATTAAGCATGTACTTGTTCTAATTTTCAATGCCTGCAGGTGGTAGTGAGCAGAGCTGTCTCTAGCCCTGTTCTGTAAACAATACAGGTATTATTCTTCATGAAAATCACAGTGTAGCTTTCTATAGCACAGAAAGTAGCTCTAGGCAGTAAGCTTTGAATTGTGAAATAACTTTATAATTTAAATGGGAGCTCACCTTAACAAAAAAGAGTACTGCAGCCAGGCTGGCTACAAGAGCATGGATATGTTCATTTTAGCCAAGAAAACATCCCTAGCTTGTGGTGTTCTCCTCAGCTGATAAATGCCAGCTGCAGGTGGTTAATACCTGGAAACATACTCTATTCAGCAGCTCTTCTTTTGCAGGTCTCTTGCAAACCTCTGATTCTGGGGTTGCAGTGATGGCCCTTTGTTGCTATGTGGACTTTTCATGATGGTGTCTAGCAACAGGACGAGAGGGAATGGTTTGAAGCTGAGAGAGAGCAGAGTTAGACTGGATCTTAAGTTTTTCAGTACAAGGGTGGTGAGACTCTGGAATAGATTGCTCAGGGAGATTGTGGATGCCTCCTCCTTGTAGGTGTTCAAGGCCAGATTGAATGAGACCTTGGGCAACCCATTCCATTTGCAAGATGTCCCTTCCCACAGCAGGATAGTTGGAGTAGATGACCACTGAGGTCCCATCCAACCCAGGCTGTTCTATGTCCAGTTTTACATTCAGAGAAAGAGACTTCACAGCAATACTAGTTCAAGGTTGTGGTGCTATACTTTGTATTGGGAACAAAGGAAACATACATACTTTGAATCTGAAACTATCTTTTAAATGCTTGGTGAGCTTGCATGGCTGGTTATAATTAAGCTGCCTCATAATTTCAGTAATTAAATATAATGCTGGTAAAAAGAGCTTAATCCAGGAGATATTTGTTGTCTTCAGAAATCTGCTGCTCTGGAGTTGGGACACCAGCCTTTCGGCAATTAAATATGTGTATAAAACAGATGTTCTGGACTAGGAACGAGGCTAAACAGGGATCATTTGCTGGGCAACAAACAGATGAGGAGATAAGTGATACCTTCATGGAAACAGCACTTCTGGATTTTTCTACCCAAGGCCTGGTAATTGCTTAAATGTAAGATTTGTGTTGATGAGGTGCTTGAAATTCCAGTTTTATCTGTAGCGTAAACAGTAACAATAATGAAGCACAGCAGCTTTATTCATCAGTTCTGCTCACACGGAGGTGTTTGGTCTAACCTCTTTTTATTGACATGTTTGCATCTCAGAATTGATGAGGCCTTGAATACTGGGTTCAGCTTTGGGCCTCTTACTATAAGAAAGACATTGAAGTCCTGGAGTGCGGCCAGAGAAGGGCGACAGAATGGGTGAAGGGTCTGGAGAACAGGGCTGGTGAGCAGCAGCTGAGGGAAGTGGAGTTGTTCAGTCTGGAGAACAGGAAGCTGAGGGGAGACCTCTTGCTCTCTATAGCTCCCTGCTCCCTGAAAAGAGTTTGGAGCAAAATGTGTTAGTCTCTTCTCCCTGACATCAAGAATGAGAGGAAACAGCCTCAAGTTGTGTGAAGAGAGGTTTAAGTTGGACGTTAGGAATGTTTATTTCTTGCATAGGTGGTCAGGCATTGGAACGTGCCTCCTGCCCAGGGGTGTTCAAACATGCCTCCATCCCTGGGGGTGTTCAAAAATTGTGCAGACATGGCACTTGGAGACATGGTTTATTGGCCATGGAGGTGATAGGTCAACAGTTGAACCTCATGATCTCAGAGGTATTTTCCAACTGAAACAATACTATGATTCTGTGATGGCTCTCTCTCTGTAATCAGGGGTAATAATTACGGTGTCACCAGCACAAGGGAATGGATGCCTGAGTGACAGGACAGGGTAGAGATTTGTAGTGCTGCTGCTTTTTGTTCAGCAGAAGGGCCACTGAATGCTTGCTTATCTGGCAATCCACAGGGATATTCATTCCTTGAAATGAAGATAGATCTGTGCCATGCCTTTACAACACACTTTTTTTTTTTTTTATGGCCACTGAAATAGTGCCCATTCTATGAAAAAATCAAGGTGGTGGTGCTTAAGCCAATGCTAACTGGGCTTTCTCTACAGCAAAATATTGGGCTGTGCTAGAGAAGTTCTTCTGGTGTAAAATAATTGAAATAGTAATCTGCTTTTTACGTTTCAAGGGATGGTGGGACAGAGGAAAATGGAAAGCAAACTTTCAGGATGATTGAGGGACTTGAGAATCTCTCCTGTGAAGAAAGACTGAGAGACCTGGGGCTGTTCAGTCTGGAGAAGAGAAGGCTAAGAGGGGATCTGATCAGTGTCGATAAATATCTGAGAGGTGGGTGTCAAGATGAAGGTTCCAGGCTCTTTTTGGTGGTGCCCAGTGATAGGACAAGGAAAAATGGGTACAAGCTGGCACAAAGGAGGTTTCACCTCAACATAAGACATTTCTTTATGGTGAGGGTGATAGAACACTGGATCAGGCTGCCCAAAGAGGCTGTGGAACTTCCTCGGGAGACTTTCAAACTCCTCCTGGATGTGTTTCTGTCTGACCTGTCCCAGGTGACCCTGCTTTGGCAGGGGGCTTGATCATCTTGATCATCTTTAGAGGTCCCTTCAAACCTCTAACTTTCTGTGATTCTAAGTGAAATGTCTGTGCAAACATTTTGTTTATGGAACAGGAGTGTCCTTGTGTTCCATGTAATAACTTCAGACTCTTCAATCTTTGCTTCTCCTAATGCTCATTAATCCATCCGGGAATTACTGAGTCTGACAGTGGGGACACAGGAATAGCAAAGACAAATTATTAGCAGATCAAAGTAGAGTTACTGGTGGTGTGTTTGGAGGTAATAAATGTTTACCAGTTGAGCAGCTTTAGATTTTCATAGGGTGTCAGAAATGGGGCCAATGTCACACTGTTCTCAAGAGACTGAGTAAATTTCCACTTCCAAAGGGAATTTACTGTGACAGTGAGACAACAGATCAGCAAATCATTGGAAGCAAGCAGTACAAAAACACTGACAAATTTGCAACCTGTTGCAATTTCAGAGTATCTTGAGAATGCAGTTGCCTTCACACATCTCTTTGATACTGCTAAGTGTCTTTAATGACAAAAAGAAAGAGAACATGTTCTGTGAGTAAATATTTGTACCTTGGTACAAACTAATGAAATGCATTTTCCACTCAGTCCTACAGTTCTACCATTTGTTTAAGTCTATGGTGCTTGAGCATTGAAATAAGCTGCCCAGAGAGATCGTGGAGGCTCCTTCTCTGGAGCCTTTCAGGACCTGTTTGATGTGTTTGCCTGTGACCTGCCTAGTTGATCCTGCTTTGGCAGAGGGGTTGAACTCTGTGATCTCTGGAGGTCACTTCCAACTCCTAATACTGTGTGATTCTCTGATTAACTCTTTGTCATAGTGTTGCTGTTTCAGGGAGTGGAGATTTTTCTTATGATAGTTGGTCTGATCAATCCACCTCGAGTATTAAGAGTGGAAGTTGTCATATGATCTGCTGGTCTATTGAACTGGAGAAGTAAATGGAAATGAAAAGAGGTACATTATTAGTAGTACATTGCCTCATCTCACCTGTGAGCACTCACACTCATAGTATCATCAGGGTTGGAAGAGACCTCACAGATCATCAAGTCCAACTCCAGGAGCACTCCTCTTCTGTCTTGGCATAGTAGCAAAGAACTCTTCTGTCCTCTTCATTGCTGTAGCATCTTTGTTAGAGAAATAAAAGTTTAAACCTTACATTATGGCTTTTAGAATACAAAGTATCTAATCACTAATGCAGGTCAGGGATATTTTGTAGTCAAGAAAGTCAGAACACTCTGAAAAGATAAAAATTCTGAGAAAGTTGATGTTCATAAATTCCTCTGATCACCAAACTGCTTGCTTGGGATGGGATAAGGGGATGTATTTCTGAAAGAGTAAATAAGGTTTTTTCCATCTTTTTCTCAGCTGATCCCAAAATGCATAAAAATATTTAAGGTGAGGTGGGAGGAAAAGAATCCTGACACTACCAGAAGATTGTGAGTGACATAATAGGAGATTAGAATGGAAATCCTGAAGTCAATGTAGAATTCAAGGCATACAATCCATCCATCAAGTCTAAAATGGCTTTGTACTAAAAATAGAATCACACACTCATTTTGCTTGGAAAAGACCTTTGAGATCATCCAGTCCAACCATTCTCTTAATCTACCAAGTCTGGTGCTAAACTATGCCCCTCAGCACCATGCCTCTGCATCCTTCAGAGACATCCAGGGATGGGAATCGAGCCACCTCCCTGGGGCAGTGAACACCCTTGGTGCAACTTGGGGCTATTTATTGTCCTCCTGTCACCTTTTACTAGAGAGAAGAGACCGACCCCTACCTCTATCTAGCTTCCTTTTTCCTGGTTTCTCTTCCCCTTCCCTTTTTTCTTCTGATTTCTCTTTCCCACACACACCTTTTTTTATTTTGGCTTCATTTCTCCCCCCCTTTATTTCCTGGTGTCTCCTTCTCTTCCCCCCTCTTTTTTTTTTCTGGTTTCTTCTCCTCTCTCCCCCTTTTTTTTCCTGATTTCTTCTCCTCTCCCCCCCCTATTTTTTTCTCCTGGTTTCTTCTTCTACCACCCCCTTTTTTTTTCCTGGTTTCTTCTCTTCCCCTCCCCCTTTCTTCTCTCCTCTTTTGTTCCTTGTTTCTTT